>PVKA01013137.1:0-55795 GCA_004027165.1 Ctenomys sociabilis
ACATGATATTATATTTACAGATATTATTTTAGCAGATATCTCTTATCAGTGAATTAAGAGTGTAGCTGCTTACTTATCTTATTTTTTATACCTGAATTATATCAAAAATTCAATAATTATTTTCCTAGTGGATGACCATAGTACTAGAAGCCGACATAATATCCTGTCCAACCACCATTAGTGCAGATCTTGCCTCTCACAGAACTATGTAGAAGCACAGCGTTATCTATCCCAACTGTACTGTCTATACACACACATCATGATTTTTTTCTTTCTACACCCCTTCCTTTGTCTACACCTGTCAAAAGTGGGCACTTCATTGACATTCAGCTAACTTAGGTGCTTGAACTTGATACCACAATCCAACACAGTCCAGCATTCTACAACCATAGGGAGTTATTCAAAGAAATTGTCGACCATAGCCATTTACAGCTCAGCTTAATATTATGGCCTCACAATGTATACTTCATTTTTATACTTTTCTGCTGGATGGTTAAGACCTAGGTAGATCAAGACTTATATACCAACACATGAACTTTATATTTAAGATTTTTTCCAAATTTTTGTGTTGTCTTTTCAGTCTGTTGGTGATTTCTTTTGACATGCAGAAACTTCTCAATCAGAGGAGGTTCCAGTAGTTGATTCTCTGAAGTATTTCCCATGCAATTTGATTTTTGTTCTTGAACTGTTTGCTTTTCCTGTGTATAAGAGTTCCACCTACTTTCTTTTCCAGGAGATTTAGTGTTTCTGTTTTAATGTTTTGATCTTTAATCCATTTTGACTTTAGTTTAGTTCATGGTGGATCTAGCTTTAAATTTTGGCTTGCAGAGATCCAGGTTTTCCAGCACCATTTGTTAAAGAGGCTATTTTTCTTCCAGTAAACATGTTTGGCCCCTTTGTCAAAGACAAGATGGCTGAGCATGTTTGTAGTTGTATCTGCATCTTCCAATCTGTTCCATTGATCCCTGGGTCTGTTTTTTTATTTTTTTATTTTTGGCCAGTACCATGCTGATTTTATCACAGTAGCCTTGTAGTATAATTTCAAGTCAGAAATTATAATGCCTCCTGCCTTGTCTTTGTTGACCAGGATTGCCTTTGCTATTCTATGTCTTTTGTGGTTCCAAAATAATTTTAGGAATATTTTCTCTAGATCTGTGAGGCTGTGCCTGGTGGCCTCCAGGTGTGTGGCTCCTTCCTGTTAGGCCTGCTGAGGTGGAATCAAAAGACTTATTTTATTTTGGTGTTTTTTATTTTATTAAATATTTGTTTTACTGGTCACTTTGTTAACCTCTTTTCCACAAGAAAAGAGAAAAGTGTTGCCTCAATAGGGACTGGTGGTTGTGAATTGCAGGGTTTCCACCTGGCCTCCACTGACATTCAGGAATTAAGTGTGCCATGATACTGCTGTGGATACAACTTTCCTGCTGCTACATGGTGGTGAGAGTATTGATTCTTCATTGTGTGCCCATGCCACTGGGGACAAGGAGGGTACCTCATTACTGCTGACTGGTAGAACTCTATATTGCTCACATGGTCTCAATAGACACTGTCATGGAGGGAGTCAGATTACTTCCATTTAGTAGTGATGAAAGCTATGGTCCTGACTCCACCCATGAAGGATTGCTCTGTGCCTTACTACAGTATTAAAGGGTCCAAGTCTAGGTTTGCTTTAGGTCTTTGTTAGTATGAGTGAGAATAGGGCTACACAGTTCTTTTATCTTGTGATGTTTGGTTGGAGTGAGTGTAATTACATAGTTTTTTTTCATAAACATGAGAAATTAAAACAAGAGGTGAATAGAATAGGATATGGAGATTGTGTGCCTTCTCTAAACACTTACCATGAACCTTGATGTACACAGCAATACGGAAAGCTTTTGGGAGGTTTCAATATTATCAAGCTGTACAACATTAGTATTGAATGGAATGTCCAGCCACCCCTCTTACTTCATCCTGAGGGTGAGGGTTGTGCTAAAATTTCTTACCCTCTAATCATACCTCTGTCTTTCTGGTGCCCAGGTCCCTTCTTTTGTAGAACTACCTAAAGGAGACATCTCAATAGGAAAAATAAACAAATAAATAGAAGGGGCTGAGGACGTTTGTTACAAAGTACATTTACATCACTCTTGCCAATCATGATTTAAGTCTGTTTCTTCAGTTTGCATAGTTTCTACTAGTTTATTTCTAAATTCACTGATGCTTCATTCTGTACAGCTTCAGATTTTTCCATTCTAGATACTGTGCTTTAGTCTAGACACTTTGTTTTATATTTATATCCCCTATTTTTCTCATTACATTTGCATTTTAATTTGAACCTTTGATTATATTTAAACATTATAAAATATGTTTTATAGGTTTAACAGATAATTATATTATCTATATAATTTGTTTGTATTGGTTGTCTTTTCCTATGGTAAGGTGACACATTTTTCTGCTTCCCAATTCCAGTTATTATTTGATTGGATTATTACTTGAAAATTTGGATGTCACGTTGTTGAGAGATGGATTTTGGTTTTTCTCTTAAGGGGTATTGGACTAGTTTCTGACAGGCAGTTAAGAAACTGAATAGTGAGTGTTATTCCTTCAAGTCTGCCTTATGAGCTTTGTTAGGGTTGGGTTAGTGTACCTTTACTTTAGAGCCAGTTCAACCCTAAAACTGAAAAGTGACATTTCTTGTGGCTCTAATGAGTTCACCAAGTGTTTAATGACGTCTCTGGCTCTTGCTTTTTGAAACTTGAGTGACTTCCAGTGCTGCATGGGTTCTGAGAACTGTTCATCTTACAGTTTACTTAGTTTCCTTTTCCAGCTTTGTGAATTTTGACTTTGTATATATGCTGTTTAGTATTTTGTAACATACTCAAGGATGCCCTACCTGTTGTTGAGTAAATGAAAGCTGTTGTTATAGATTTTGTGAGCTTCTTTCATTTCTGACAGGAAGGAAATTTTTGCATCTGTTTCTCCATCATTTTAGAAATGCAAGTTCATATCCACTATTCCTCATGACATAGTATCAAACCTAACTGAGTTTTATACTTTCATATGTCAACAAATGATGAAATAAACTGTAAGGTATACACATGATTTAAATGTTAAGCTTTGAGAACATGAGAGATGGCAAAGGAGACACTAGCAGCAAGCCATAGCTTTCCTAAGACCCAGAATTTAGTCCTGGTAAACAACCAATTAATAAGAAGAAAGAGAAGAAGAGCTCTGTGGATCAAGAAAGAACAGTCTGGAAAGCTGAAAACTGTGAAGAGACAGGAGACGCCATAGAGAATAGAACAAAGCATCACAGAGCACAACTCCAGCTCTCATGCATGAGACCGAGTCTGCAAGCACAAGATAAGCCCAAAGAGTGCCAGCTTCCACAGTGACAGACAATGGACTGGCAGCACCAGCTGCAGGAAAAGCTTATTGGAATCTATAGGTATAGTGTGGGGTTTTACTTTGAAAGTGACCTTTTCAACATTGCAGGCTAGATTTGGAGAACAAGTTTCTGCAGTGCTCATCATATTTAGGAGTGCTTTATTCAGGATCCATTTTATAAAGGGGTTTGTTATTTAAAATTGAGCTACTTGAGGAATCAGAAGTCTAAGAACAACGATACTTTCAGGGTCTCTGAGGTCACCTTACCACAGTGTTTGGGCAGGAGATAGCCACAAGAGAGTCATTAAGAGGAGGAGGTTTAGTTAAACATTTCCTGAAAAGCTTAAGCAGTGTTTGCAGAGTTCAGGCTGTAAAATACACAATAGTCCTGCTTTCTGCAGCAACAATCCAGGCCTATCCTATGGGATTTTCTGAGACAGATAGGTCTGATGGCACTAGGATTCAATCCAGTGGGCTGATTGGCTCCCTTTGCTGCCTACTTTAAAGTGAACCTCAGTAGCGTGCTTCCTTTTCCCATCTGCCAGACTGATGAGGGGTGTGTCTCTCCTTGAACATTTGCCACATCCTTGAGTATATGGGCAGAAAGACCCTTGCATCAAGCAGAGCACACCACCAGCACACAGGCCACAAAGGTAGTCAGAGATAGCAGTGGCTCAGCGGGCACAGACAAACACAAAACTCTCTGGAGTGGCTACAACCCAGAGACAAACAACATAAGATTGACAGGCCACACCTAGAAAGAAAGGCAGGGCAGGACTGAGCAGTTACACAACAACTGGCCATAGAAATACAACAGTTCCCATTGTGAGTCTATGTTTTCCTCATATCTGGTGGATTCTAATAAAAGTCTCAAAAAGAAACTACCTATTCACAATTTCTCATTTTCTTCCTTTCCTTCCTTTTTTGCTGTAAATATTTATATATAAATTGCTATATGGAAAAATATTTTTTAATGTGTATACCTAAAATGTAATGGAATTATTGGCTTATGAGGCAACAAATTTGAGTATTTGCCCAATTGTTTTATAAAACAATGTCTTTCTTTCTTCTTTCTTTCTTTCTTTCTTTCTTTCTTTCTTTCTTTCTTTCTTTCTTTCTTTCTTTCTTTCTTTTCTTTTTTTCACTTTTTTGTAGTAAATATTCATGTACAAATTTCTATGTGGAGATATGTTTCATTCTTTAAATGTATGTACCTAAAAAGGAATTGCTATTTTTTGAGGCAATTCTATTTTTAACAAGTTTAAGTATTTTCTAGATCGTTTTCTCAAACAACTATCATTTAACATTTCCACCAACAGCATGTACGGTTTCACATTTCTTTTCTGTCAAAAACTTGTTAGATCTTTTCTTCTGAGCAATTTTTTTCCCTTTCACAATATCATTCTACCTTTTAGATCTTACTTATTCTTTCAGTTTCTTACACTAGTGAGACAATAGAATGTTTACACATGTGGGTCTGATTTATTTCATTTATGAGTGTGGTTTCTAGTTGCATCTATTTACTTATAAAAGCCTTCAATTTATCTTTCTTTATAGCTGATTTGAACTTCATTAAATAAAAATGCAACATCTTTTTATTTGATGGGTTGTTTCTAAGATTTAACTATTATAAATTGTGCTGTTATAAATATGTATGAACTTATGTTTTTGTGGTATGTTGTTTTCAATTCTGCTAGAAAAACATCCAGAAGGGTAATCACTGGGTTAAATGACACTTCTTATTATAGGTTTTTTTTTTTTTGAGGAATGTCAATTTTGTATGCCTATATCTGGTAATCTGAACAACTATTTTGTAGATAACAATATGCAATATAATAGTCATGGTTAATTTCCTCTCATTTTGTTTTGAAATTCTGTATTGTTTTTATTGTATTTTTCTTTAAAATAAAAATCATATTTGACCTTTAGATTCTTACCATCCTAATCAGTGTAAAATGTTCTCTCACCATGAGCTTCATTTGAATTTCATTTATGACTAATGATGTCAAAAATCTATTTGGCTAACCAGTTATTTTAGTCACATTTTGGGAAAGAGGAAAGAAGTGCGTGAGAGGAAAACTCTTTTAAATATTTGAAACTATTGACATAAACTTCTCAAGTGTTTGGTAACATGACAGATTTCTATTTGTATGGCTTTTGCTATGGTTATCCTGCTCATTAAAGAACTATAGTATCCTGAGTTTGCAAAGATTCCTTCTTTTGTGTTGTTAGGGGTGTGGATTCTGGCAAATAATTTCTCACGTTTGACAGAGAAGACTTAAAGTTTCCATGGTTTTCATCACCAATATCATGTATCTATGTTGTGGTTAGCTCTGCTCCTTTATGGATAAATATCAAAGGATTATTAAAGCCTTAAAATAGGGTACCTATCATCTAAGAGATGTATACTGAAACCTTTTAAGTGGAGTTTTGTATTTTAATCATAGATTCAAATATGTGGTATATCAATATATGTCAAAAAATAACTGTGAAAGTTGAGTTAAGAGTACAGGGGAAGTTATACTGTCCTATCTGTTCCTGCATAGGCTTAAAGAGTTTTGAATGAAAACTTTAAAAAAAGTGAAAGATTTAATTGTCTCATAAGGAAATGGAAGGCCCCACACAGATGCCAGGCAAGAGTGGATTAGTCATTCAACTAACTTAGGTGCTTGAACTAGACAACACAATCCAACATAGTCCAGCATTCCACAACAATAGTGAGTTATTCAAAGAAGTTGTCGACCATAGCCATTTATAGCTCAGCTTAATATTATGGCTCCGCGATGAATACTTCATTTTTATATTTTTCTGTTGGATGGTTAAGACCGAGATAGAGCAAGACTTATATACCAACACATGAACTCTATGTTTCTTATGTGGTCAGTGAAGTCCCCTTAGGGTTTATCTTGTAGTCCTACTGAGTTAGTTGAATGACAACGGAGTGCCCATCTTTGACAGGTGTAGACAAAGGAAGGGGTATAGAAAGAAAAAATTATGATGTGTGTGTATAGACAGTACAGTTGGGATAGATAATGCTGTGCTTGTACATAATCCTATGAGAGGCAAGATTTGCACTGATGGTGGTTGGACAGGATATTATGTCGGCTTCTAGTACTATGGTCATGCACTAGGAAAATAATTATTGAATTTTTGATATAATTCAGGTATAAAAAATAAGATACGCAAACAGCTACACTCTTAATTTACTGATAAGAGACATCTTCTGTAATAATGTCTATAAGTATAATATCATGTATGCACCTTGCACGATACCAAAACAGTATGAAAACAGTTTGCAATGTATTAATTTATCGAATCTGTCTTGTTAAGGTGTCTTAAAACTGTCTGATTGATATTTGTATTTCAATAAAATAAAAAATAAATTAAAAAAAAAGAGTGGATTAGTCCATCAGGACAGGTGTTTAGTTAACTTGAGAAAAACATTTCAGGAAGAATAATTTCCTTGAGGCTGAAACCCTGGAAAGAAATGTCTTTCTATAAAACATGAAGGAAGAAAGGAAGGAAGCTATGAAAGAAGGAAGGTAGGTAATGGATATTGACTTTTGAGGCCAAATCTTCATCTGCAGATTTCTATTTTCAGTGTGAATGTTGAACCTAGAATATCTGCTGACCAAGCTGAGGTGGCTTCTGTTTGAGAAGCATGGGAGAGAGTGGACTAAGGAATCAGGGATCTAAGCTGCATGGGCTTTGTTCACTGAAAGGAATTACAAAGCACTGATGTGTTAAGCAAGTAACCGACTGCCAGTTAGTGCTTGAGCTGGCCATAAATTCGTTGCTGAGCAAGTGCACTTGAGTTTGACTTTAAGCCAATAGAGATCATCCTAACATAAGGATGATGCTTGTGGAACAGGTACGTTTTACCAGACTGGAAGGACCACATGAATTAGATGAGTCCTATTTGGAGGGGAGCCTCTCAAACACTGATTACCTTAGATATGTTGAGGTTTGCTTTGAAGACAAGAAATATATACAAGAGCTTGGATAAAATAGTATATCAAAACAGAATAATCTTAAATTGAAAAAAAATTAACAATTTGGGGGCATTTGCTGAAAATGTTAGGAGTTGAAACTATAAATATAAAATTTCAGAGTGTCAATATTACTTCAGATGCCAGAGATGGGCCTGGTGATTATCTTCTAGGCCACAGCAATAACTGAAGTAGGATAGAGATGCAAGCTCCTAACAGAGGACTTGAGAGATAAGCCTAGAGGCTGGTCCACCCATGTAGGGATCGTTTCCTCCACTTGTCACTTTCTGTTCTTCCAAAGGCCTCCACAGAACCTCCATTTGCAGCCCTAAGCTTCATATACTTCAGAGACAGTAGTCCAACTTTGGACAGGAAGACTGAAATATGATACAGTAGGGGATATTAGTAGAAATCTTATTTATGTTTTTGTTTTCATTTATAATATGATGCTCAGCATTCAAATTTATTTTATGGATAAGTATCTCAAGTATACTCTGAGAGAGACTCACTCAGTTGCATTACCTGCACATCGTAGTATTGCCTTCCGTTTATACTTCTTTCTTAAGGGTGGACAATTTTGGCCTCAAAGAATGCTCTGTGTAAGTCTGTGTGAAGTTCACAAATCTCTATAACCTGGGTGTGTACACCAGGACTGACTGCCGGATTGTGAACTGCAGATAATCTGGATGAGACCACCCAAGGCTTCATAAAGCCTGTGAAGATCAAAGTGAAACCTCCATCCTGACATACACTGCAGGCAAGATCTTGTATTGCCAGTCAAGCTTGGATGAAAGAAAGACGCCAAGGTCATCCTCCCTAGAGAGAAAGATGCCATTACTATGCTGAGAACAACACTGCAGATATTTAGTGCTCAGATGATAGACCCGTGCACACATCTGCTAGTATGACAGCAGTAAGATTTGTGGTTTTCTGGTCAGCCTCAAAGAAAAGCTGATGAGATCAAACAGAGAGCATCACTGATCATGCTAGGGCAAAAGGTTTTGCTCTCCTAATAGTGTCATTATTTCCCCACTTCAAATTTTTTCTACTTTCCTACTTACTTTAGGGTGTTTTCCTTTTTTTCAGTATTATTTTATGGAAGTAGAATAATAGGTTTTGGCTTCGTCAACAGTCCTTCCACTGACAGATGGGCGCAGAGATTTAATCAGTGGGGAAACATTATTGATAGAATAAAAATGTGCTTCTGAAACATTATTAGACCCATACAACAGAGTAAATAACACCTACTGTTCTCTTAGACTTCACACATGCAGCCACATAGCAATGGCAGCAGCATCCTCAAACATGCACAGGATAGGTTCACCTACTCTTGTGACACTCTGGTCATGGACAACACTAATTATTAAAAATTGTTAAGCCATTGTATTCTGAAAAGTGTATTTGTCCCTAGATCTATCTTTAAATGTGGAAGATTGAGCCTTCTTACAACCTACAAGATTGAGAACAATCACCAAGAGTATTACATGGGTGTGTGCTGCCTTATGATGTCAGCAAGGTCAAACTATGAAGTAGGAAGAAGAGTCTACCTTGTCAAGCTCCACTAGTGTGGGAAGGGGATTTGAGTGTTTGGAACATCATTTCCTAACAAGAACTCTAGGTTATTAACTGTTCACCTCATAAAAACTCTTAGAAGTAATTCAGAAGATCTGAATGGCTTCTCTTTTCCCTAAGTACAAACCCTGGGCACCCAATACTTGAGCCCCAACACCACACAGTAAAGACACCATTTGAAAAGAACATTTATTTGGGACAACCAATATTCTCCATGAATAGTCAATTGTCTTAGAGAAGAATTTTCCTTTCTTCAATCCTGGGAAATAATTTTCTTCTTAAATAGAACAGGAAAACTTTGACATCTGGCCCTCTTGAAGCTTGCAAGTTGAACTTAGATGGGGCAAAGGCTTCCCATGGGACATGAGTGGGCAAATTCTACAACTTTGAGAAGTTGTCTGTCTAAGTCTCTGATGAGTCTTATAGAATCACTCAGGACAACAAGGCCACCTTCTAGGTTGCAAGACTTGTCATTTATTTATTTTACAGCAGGAAGTTTGGCAGTGAGGGGATGTCCCTGGTTGTGTTCTACGTGGATCTGATGTTCTGCCTTGTGTTGAGAAAGGCTTCATGGGAGATGAGAAGGTTTCCTGCTGGTAGGTGAGGTCTTCCCCATTCCCAGGCCCCGGTTTTTTCTCTAGGATCTTGTCATAGTCTCTCATGACCTTACAGATCTTTGGCCTTTTCACAAAAGGAAGATCACCTAATGATACCTCCACCCAACACAGCTGGTAATGAGCAGTCTCCCTTTTCCAGGTGAACTCTCTCCCTTTGTGTTTTATGCAAGGAAAGAGGCATGGGAAAACTGTATTGTCTGTCTTCTGAAATGGATTTTAGGCAGGGGCAGTCCCTTACATGATAAGGTGGAGGAGGATTTGCTTCTAAGGGTCTGCTTTATTGTCCTGTTTTAAGGGTGGTGGCTCTTCCTTCTTGGCTTCCATGTCACCACCCTGCATCCCCTTTAAAAATCTGTCTTGATTTCAGCTGTCTTAGTAGACACATTCTCTTGACCACTTCTGGACATCTTATCCTTGGAAACTTATGGATTCCTTAATTATGGTTCTAGGGTTCCTGTTCCTATTCTATCTAATCTTTGTGTGACATAAGACAGAGGAGAAAGTGGTAAGATTGGAGTGGGGCCTCAAGCTGAAACTGGGTCCGGATAGAAGGGAGATGTTAGGATTAATCCTGGGGCATGGATTCAGGTAAGAGTTGAAGCTGCAACCCATTCAAGGGCAGAGAATAGAAAAACTGGGGATTCATGGGCTGGGGAGGCACTTGAAGTTGAGCAAGAACAGTTAAACCTCGAGGAATAGTCACCTGGCACAGTACAGTAGGATTCAGGGACTCACTGTGCAGAGATGGGAGATCCTAGAAGAGCTGGACGTATTTTTGCTGTAACAGGTCATCAGTATACCTCAAAGATACGGGAGCTGCTGATGGTGGTGCAGCCCCTCTGATTTTCCTTTTCCACTCTAAGAGGTGAGGGAGACTGCCAAGTCCTGCTGTTTAGCAACTGATTCTAACATTTTCCCTGGAGGATTCAATTGGTAGTCCTACAAATTGTTTTGGAAGAGATTCTGTTTTCTCTTGCCTTGAGAAATTATCCCTGTTTTTGATATGTTTTTTAGAATACCACATGTCAGAGCTGAGAAAACAGGATTTACATCACTGTACAAGGTAGCTTACAATGTGTCTCCACATGTGGCCTCAGAATAAAGGGTACCTCCCCCTTCTATCCACATGGTGCCATTGGGAAGCGAGAATATTCCTGGTACAAGGCTCCTGTCAGGTGATTTCACAACTTGCCAAGCAGAAATGTTTCATGTATCTGGTTTTTGGATGGAAAGCAGACAACTCACCAAGTCTTCATCCCAGAGACGTAGTGGCTTCTCTTTGTCTGATCCCTGTGATGTGGTGGGAGGGATGGAAATGAAGACATTGTGTTAGGAAGTGGTCCACTGGGATTTTGCACCCTAAGGGAGAAATAGCCTCTGATAACAGGGCCACCCAGCGCTAAGGATGAAGTTCACTAAAAAGGTGTCTTAGTTGGGTGAGAAAATGGTGGGCAGAGGCAACAAAGGCTCAGAAAGAGGATCTGGAGGGATTGGCAAGAGGGAGGATGTCAGAGTGAATGATGAATCTGCCATAGAATTAGTGGACATAGAATGGACAGTGTTTTCCCAGGATGTCCATTACTGCAGCTGAGCAGACTTAACATTTCTTGTATTTTACATCATGTGGTGTTCTAGATACAGCAGTTGTTGAAAGCAGGAGGTGTTATGAGGGTATCCTACAAAAGCTTCAAGAGACAGAAAAGTACAAAGTTGGAGTAAGGACAAGGAAAGTAGGGCTTGCTGCTTTAGGAGGGCAGGGCCACCTGAAGTCTGCTATTCCCTTCCTATCGCCCCATACTCTCAGCTTCACAAAGTGCTGTATAAGCAAATTGGTCAAGCATGATCATGAATCATCCAGATGGCTGACATGGACAAAAGATCTACAAATTTCTGTACATGGTTTCAGGGTAAATCCTGAGGGGATTTGAACGACCTTGTCAGATACAAAAGTTACATTTTTGTTATATAGGTCTTGCTTTATTTTGGTATTAACCATCCAGCAGAAAAGTATGAACACGAGATATAAAAAAAGCCATATTAAGATGCTGCGCTGTAAAGGGCTCAAGCCAACAACTGCTGAAATTGCCAGTCCTATGGATAACTCACTACTATTATGGACTACTGGACTACATTGGATTATTTTGCTGAATTCATGCACCTAAATATATGAATGGCAATGGAACACCTATCTCTGACAAAAATAATCAAAAAAGGGACTATAAATGAAAGCCCATTTTGTAGTGAAAAAATATATATCTGTATATACAAAATAGGATAGCATATAGCTACTTTCTCTTAGTTAAATGAGAAGAAGGATTTATACTAGAAGTGTTTCGACAAGATATCATGTTTGCACCATGTACGCTGAATAACTACTATGAAGACAACGATATGCAATGTATTAATTACCGTAACTGTCCTTCTAACCTTTTTTGAAACTGTCTTATTGCTATTTCTTTCTCAATAAAATTAGTGAGAAAAACACACTCCAGTATCACCTCAGGGTCTCTACTCACTTGCTTGCTGCTTGAGTTATCCCTCCCATGAGGACCATGATGCACTGAGTCCCTGGGACTCCCAAACATTAGGAAAAGGGATCAGCAAAGTAAGGAAGTTGACTTTAAAGAATGAAAAACTTTTCTCCCGTCTTTCTCTTTTCTATGCCATGTTCTCCAAACTGGAAAAACAAGACAGTTGAAAATATTATGAATGTAGAAACACAAGGATCATATAGAAGAATGCTTTAATGGGAAGCATGTTATTAAAGTCCTAAGGCCCCCAAATTCAGTGAATGAGGTGAAATGATGAAGAACGTTCCCATGATATCTGGCTTTACTGTTAAAATGTCTTCATGTTTGGTTGGCTTAGGAAACTCTTCAGTTGGGAAATCTGAAGAAGATAGACCATTATCCTTTGGAGAAGAGGCCTGGTATGGGGAAAGGCTGAGCAAGAGACACTGTATTCATTTGAAGCCACTCACTTCATCCCATATGATACTCAAAACCAACCCACAAAACACAAATATCAATGGACTCTTAATGGATTTGAGCACCTACGAATAAAGTACTTCACACAATATCAGGAGAAGTTCTGACTCCATACACATCTCCATAGCCACTTACTGGTCAGCATTCACTGCTCAACTCGATCACAGCTTCATACCCATGATAGGTGGAGGAGGATCTCTAGGAAATGTCTCTGATTTAGCTTTCTTCCTGTAGCCTCACCTCTGAGGGCTCTGTGTTCTGAGACAGACCGTGTTTGCCCTCAGAGGTTTTAGCCTTGAGATCTCGTGGAAGGATTAGGAGGTGTCACGTTAGGGAGTTCAGGTAGAAAAGCAAGGATACCTTTACATGTTCTACCTTTTGCTCTCCTCCTTCTCTGCCTTGATACTGAGAATAAAAGGAATAAAATGAGGGACTGACATTGTTTTTTATTGCTCTTCTTTTAAGGAAACTCAAACATCCATTATATAAGAGTAACATGACTGTGCATTTAATAGGGATTTATGCCATTTTTATTAACTTTTAAGGTTGATCAATTATTTGCAATATTTCCTCGTTTGAAAAACTCAAGGATTTTGTCTGCAATTTTCACTTGGTATTCTCAGTCAGAAGCCCTCTGTTCTAGAGGAATAGCCTCAGAGGCTAACATTCATAGCTCAGAGGACCCTTTGCTTTAGGGACAGAATTCAGGGCCAAGGTTCTGCTCAGAGGTCATCATCGCTTTCCTGATCAGTTCAACAGGAAGAAAAGACATCTGATGTGGGAATGAGAGTCATGATCAAGTGTCAAGTCAACTGTCCCCCTTCAGGATACATGCAATCTGTAACTAAGCCAATCAGGACCAGTGAAGCACTGTTTGGGATTATTACCCAGAACTCTCACCAGAGAGGTAGAGGCCAAGCTTCAAATGGACATAGTGGTTCTTGCTCAGCCTTTCTCCCTGCCAGGCCTCTTCTCCTAAAGGACAATGGTCTATCTTTTTCAGATTTCCCATCTAAAGAGTTTCCTAAGCCAACCAAACATGTTACTATATATGATAACTGAAAAGGGAAATATCACAGAATTCATTGTAAAGATTCACTCATGTTCCCTTACCTTATAGATATTCTCATTTTTCCAGAGTGTTGGTAGAAATTGTTTCAATAACAGGTTGCATAGGTACAGAAGAAGCAGCCCAACACCATTCAGGGAAGCGCAGCTAGAGTCAGTATATAAGTGAGCTGAGCCCAAGCTATGGCTCAGTATGGCACTTTAGAAAAGAATGATTTTCCATTCCTAATCACAAGACTTCCTGAAGCAGCTGTGTTCTTGGGGAGCAGGGGTTAACCTTACAAGATGGATTTCATGACACATATAACTATGAGTATCCAGGTCTACATCATAGAGCATGGGGAAGTCACAAGTTGGTTCTGAGGTTGGAGGGAGGGACAATCCGAGGAAGGTATGCTTATTGCTTTCCCCCTTACTACTAACCCAGGAAGCACATCCTTAAACACAACATTCAGTTCTATTTTCTAATTCTACTCTTTCTTCAGATCATGTGTTTACCTTAGGAAGATGTTGTTTTGGTTCATCTGTGACTCAGATACCAACCTGTGTCCTTACCCACATGGCAGACCTTGACTGAACTAATTACACTGCCTGAAAAATCTCATATAGTGTCTGGAATATTTGCCTATAGGTACCTGGATACTCATAGTTATATGTGTCATGAAATCCATCTTGTATCTGAACATTTATGCCTTATACATAAAACTCGAAGCTCTTTTAATTTGCTTAGTTTTGTGGATGTTGAATAGTAAATTTTATATTTCTGTCAGCCTGTGTGTTTTTAGACACTCTGACTCTTTCAATTATTCAACATTTACAAACATAAAGCAAGGATAAAATGAATGTGTACAAAATAAAAACTTCAAATGTGCACAGCAGCTCATGTCTATGCTCCTAGTATTTTGGAAAGTGAAGGCAGGGGCATTTCAGTTAAGCAGAGTTGGGGCAATTTAGCAACTTACTGAGACCCTGTCTTAAAATAAAAAATTAGAAGTAGAACTGGGACATGGAGCTCGGTGGTTCAGAGGTTGTGGGTTCCATTTTGAGTTTCACAAAATAAAGTGAAATGAAATGAAAAGAAACAAAAACTACTTCAGCTAATCCTGGGGACCAGAGTATAACACTGCTAATTGTTTCCCTATAGCCTTCTATATTTTGTATCATGACTTGTCTCTGTTAGCCATAATGAAAGGAATATTTTTTGACGCAGCAGAGAATTGATTGATCACATCATGTTAACTCTTCTCAGGTGATTAGTCTTGGTGGCTAAGATGTTTTACTTACACGCATTTCTTTGATCATTGTTGTGGTTTGTTTTAGCTTTTTTCTACATTTACACTTGGAACCTAGTTGAAAGGAAAACAAGATATCATTACATTGAACCTTACATAAATACCCTAACTTTGCTACAAGAAATAAAATCGAGAATCTCTGACTTCCCTCTTCAGTTTCATTTGCAAAAAAATGAGATGACCAGTTCAACGGCTGAGACAGTAAATCTACCACATTGTGAGTACTCTATATTGTCTGAACGGTCTTTTTCTGAGACAGAAAAGGAGCAAAACCTGCAGGAGTCAGGAAATTTCTGGCATTAGGATTCCTGGCCACATCAAGTTTCTTTTTACACCTGGCTAAAATAAGACTGGATTAAATTTTCACAGAATCATTCAACCTGACTGATTACTATTTTCTGCTGTCAGAAGAGATTAAAATTTCCTGCCTTTTAGGGCACACACACACACACACACACACACACACACACACCTGTATCTATTTCATCCTATTGGCTCTGTTTCTTTGCAGAATCAAATATCATAATGATGTACACAAAAATAAATTAAACTTTTGCAAAATTTTGGAGAATGTGGCAGTAGTCTGATTCTCTTGGGAAGAAAAATTAAATAAATTTATTTCCAAAGTCTAAATTAAAAATATGGATAGTGACAGGGGACTAAACAAATAAGTTCTTTAAATATATTATAAACCGGGACAACCAAATATCTCAGTGGATTAAAGTGCCTGCAAGCAGGCAAAGGGGCCCAGGGTGAGGGGGCCTGACCCCAGAGCACACTGAGATGGCAATAGAGACTGGGCATGGTGGCACGAGCCTATAATCCCATCTCTTGGGAGGCTGTAAACAGGTGGATCACTATGGTCTCATCTAGCAGTGAGACCCTGAACACTCTGTAGACCCCTCCTTAAAATAAAAGATAAATTAATTTTTTAAATTTTTATTTTATTGAAGAACAAATAGCAATGAGACAGTTCCAAATCAAATTAGCAGGACAGATTCAATAATTAATACATTGCATATTGTTTTTGTAGTTTTTTTTGTCATACAAGGTGCATTCTTGATATTCTACTTACAAACACCATTAGAGCAGATGTCTCTAATCAATGAATTAACAGAATGTAGCTGTATATTTATCTTATTTTTAAAGCTGAATTATAGTACAGATTCAACAATTCATACTTTCTGCCTTGTTCTCTTCCTAGTGATTGTCCATAGAAGAAGTGACAGAATATCTATTAGTGCAAATCTTGCTTCTCATAGAATTATACAGAAGTACTGCATTTTTATCCTAAATATAATGTTTATACAAACACAGAATGTTTCTTCCATTGTATCACCTTTGTTTCGTTTAGTCATGCCAAAGATGGGCATTCCATTGTCATTCAATTATTATAGGTGCCTGAACTCAAATGAAACATTGAAACACAGTCCAGAAGTCCAAAATAACACTGGGTTATCTGAAGAAGTTATTGACTAGAGCCATTTACAGCTCCGTTTATTATTATGGCTTTATTTTATATACCTGATTTTTATACTTTTCTGCTGGAGGGTTAAGACCGAGATAAAGCAAGACCTATATAACAAAAAATGTCACTTTTGTATCTGACGAGGTCAGTCAAGTTCCCTCAGGGTTTATCCTGTACTGCTGTACCTCACTCTGTAGATCCTTTGTCAGTGTCAGCTTTGTGGATGAGTCATGGCTATTGCTTGACCAGTTTTAACTCTGTGAGAGCCTGAGAGAAAGTTTTCTCTCCATGTGACTTTTCTTAGGCACATTATAGATCATCTATCACATTCCTCTGTGGCTCCAAAATCTTATTGATCAGAAAATTTGGGGCACAACTGAGTTCCTTGATGTTACAATACAGGTTTTCCTATGTCCTAAGTCTTCACTGATCTTCAAAGGTTATGGACAAAATGTTGACTGATCTTGCAGTCCTTCTATTTCTCCAACTTTATCTGTGAACTTAGGTTGTTAACCATCCAGAAGAGAAGCTGATTATTACCCTGCAACATATGCAGTTCAGTTTACCTTAACTGTATGACTAAATTCCTTTTAGTTGTTGTTATAGCTTTCTATATGTATTTCTTCTTTTGATTTCTTATACTAGGGAGACTATACAATATTTGCACATGTGAGTCTGGTTTATTTCACTTATGAGTATATGTTCAAGTGGCATCCATTTCAGTATAAATGCTTCAAGTTTATTATTCTTTATAGCAGAGTAGTAGTCCATTATATAGAAATACCATATCTTTTTCCACCATTCCTCATTTGACGGGCATCTTGGTTGTTTCCAAGATTTGGCTATCACAAATGGTGCTGCTATAAACATAGGTACACATATATCACTATGATACAATGTTTTCAGTTCCTCTGGGAAAATTTACAGTAGGAGGATAGCTGGCTTGAATGGGATTTCCAGTCAAACTTTTGTGGGGAGTTTTCTCATTGATCTCCACAATGGTTGCAGCAGTCTACATTCCCACCAGCAGTGGACAAGTGTTCTCTTTTCCCCACATCCTCTCCAACATTTGTTGTTGGTTGATTTCTTTATGTTAGCCATTCTTTCTGGAGTGAGATGGTATCTCAGTGTTGTTTTAACTTGCATTTCATGAATGGCTAGAGATGTGGAGCATTTTTTCATATATTTATTGGCTTCTTGAATTTCGTCCTCTGAGAAATGTGTATTCATCTCAGATGCCCATTTCTGGATTGGGTCTTTAAATTTGAGAGCCATAACATATATTAGTTCTTCATATATTCTTCAGAGGAGACCTTTGTCTGAGTGCTTCTTAGTGAGATTTTTTCAAAATTTGTGGGTTGTCTTTTCACTTTCTTGACAATTTCTTTTGACGTGCAGAAACAATTTATACACACACATCATGATTCTTCCTTACTATGCCCATTTTTTGTCTAGACCTGTCAAAGATGGACACTCCATTGTCATTAAACCAATTTAGGTGCCTGAACTTGGCCACACAATCCAACAGAGTTCATCATTCCACAATAATAGTGGGTTATCTGAAGAAGTTGTTGACTGTACCCATTTACAGCTCAACTTGTTATGATGACCCCGTGTTATATACCTCATTTTTATACTTTTCTGCTGGACGGTGAAGACTGAGATAGAGTGAGACCTATATACTAAAACATGTAGTTTTTGTTTCTGAAGAGGTCAATGAAGTCCCCTCAGGGTTTATCTTGTAGTCCTGTACCTTATTCTGCAGTTCCTTTGTCTGTGTCATCCATGTGGATGAGTCACGGCCAATGCTTGACCAGTTTGCTCTCTGTGAGAGCCTGAAAGAAAGTTTTCTTTCCATGTGACTCTCCTCAGGCACACTATAGATCATCAGTCTCTTTCCTCTGTGGCTCCATAATCTCCTGGTTCAGAAAATTTGGAGCTCAACTGAGTTTCATGATGTTGCACTACAGGTCCTCCAATGTCGTGAGTCTTCACTGACCTTGAAAGGCCAGGGCTAAAATGTTGGCTGGCCTTGTGGCTCTTCTATTTCTCCAATTTTGATCTGTGAATTTAGGTTGTTATCCATCCAGAACAAAGGCTGATTAGTATCCTGCAGCATATGCCATTCACTTTGCCTTATCTGACTCAATTGTTTTTAGTTGATGTTGTACGTTTCCATTTGTATTTCTGATTTTCGCTTCTTATACTGGGGAGACTATATGATATTTACACATATGTGTCTGGTTTATTTTACTTATGAGTATATGTTCAAGTGGCATCCACTTCAGTATAAATGCTTCAAGCTTATCATTCTTAATAGCTGAGTAATACTCCATTACATAGAAATACCACATCTTCTTCAACCATTCCTCATGTGACGGACATTTTGGTTGTTTCCAAGATTTTGCTATCACACATTGCATTGCTATAAACATAGGTACACATATATCACCATGATACAATGTTTTCAGTTCCTCTGGGAAAATTCCCAGTAGAGGGATAGCCGGATTGATTGGGATTTCCAGTCTTACTCTTTTGAGGACTCTCCACACTGATCTCGACAATGGTCGTACCAGTCTACATTCCCACCAGCAGTGGAAAAGTGTACTCTTTTCCCTACAACCTCTCCAATATTTGTTGTTGGTTGATTTCCTTATGACAGCCATTCCTTCTGGAGTGAAATGGCATTTCAGTGTTGATTTTATTTGCATTTCACCAATGGCGAGTGATGTGGAGCATTTTTTCATATATTTATTGGCTTCTTGAATTTCGTCCTCTGAGAAGTGTGTATTCATCTCAGATGCCCATTTCTGAATTGGGTCTTTAAATTTGAGAGCCCTGTTATATTTTAGTTCTTTATGTACTCTAGATGGCAGACCTTTGTGTGATTGCTTATTAGTTAGGATTTTTCAAACTTTGTGGGCTGTCTTTTCACTTTGTTTATAATTTCTTTTGATGTGCAGAAATTCCTCAAGAAGAGTTGATTGCAGTTGTTGATACTTTCATGTGTTTCCAGTGCAAATATATGTTTGTTCATGAACTCCTTACTCCCCCTATGTCTTCAAGAGTTCCTGCTACTCTCTTCCAGAAGATTGAGTGTTTCTGTTTCAATGTATAGATCTTTAATCCATTTTGACTTTAACTTAGTGCATGGTGATAGAGCTGGGTGAAGTTTTAGTTTTCGTCTTGTAGAAAGCCAGGTTTTCAAGCACCATTTGTTAAAGAGGTTATCTTTCTTCCAGTGAGATTGTTTGGACCCTTTGTCGAAGATCAGATGGCTGAGTGTGTTCCTAGATGCTTCTGCATATTCTAATCTATTCCACTGATCCTCATGTCTATTTCATTGTCAGTACCATGTTGATTTTATCACAGTGGCTTTGTAGTATAATTTCAAGTCACGAATTCTGATTTCTCCTGCCTTGTCTTTGTTAGCTAAGATTGCCTTTGCAAATCTAGGTTGTTTGTGGTACCAAATAAATTTTATGAATGATTTCGCTAAGTACAGGAGGTAAGTTGGTGGCAGTTTGATAGGGATTGCATTATCTGTACAACAATTTTGGGTTTTTCCTATTCAGGAGCATGCAATATCTTTATATTTTCTGAAATTCTCTACAATCTCTTTTCTTAGGATGTTGTAATTTTCTGTGAAAAGATCTTTGACTTCCTTGGTTAAGTGAATCCCAAGGTATTTCATTTTCTACTGTGCTATTGTAAAAGGTATTGTTTCTATTGTTTCCTTTTCAGTGTGCTTGTTATCTGTGTAGAGGAATGCTATTGACTTTTGAGTATTTACTTTGTGTGCTGCTATGCTACTGAATTTCCTTATCAGTTCTAGTAGTTTCTTGGTGGAATTTTTGGGGTCTTCCAAGTAAAGTGTCATGTCATCTGAAAATAGTGATAATTTAACCTCTTCTTCACCTATTCTTATTCCCTTTATTTCTCCCTGTTTTCTAATGGCTGTTGCTAATGATTCCAAGACTATATTAAATAGGAGGGGTGACAGAGGACATCCTTGTGTTGTACCTGATTTCAGAGTAAAAGCTTTCAGTTTTTCCCCATTTAGCATTGTATTAGCTTTTGGGTTGTCATAGATGGCTTTTGTCAAATTAAGGTAGAGTCCATCTGTTCCAAATTTCAGTAGGACTTTGCACATGAATGAGTGTTGGACTTTGTCAAAACCTTTCTCTACATCAGTTGAGATGATCATGTGGATTTTAGATTTCAGTCTGTTAATATAGTGTATTACATTTATAGATTTTTGAATATTGAATCATCCTTGCATCTTTGGGATGAATCCTGCCTGGTTATGGTTTATGATCTTCTTAATGATTTGTTGTATTCTGTTTTGCTAGGATTTTACTGAGTATTTTTGCGTCTATATTCATGAGGTAGATTGGCCTGTCGTTCTCCTTTTTGACTGCGTTTTTCCCTGGTTTTGGAATCAGTATAATACTTGCCTCCAGAAATGATTTTGGAAGGACTGCTTCCTTTTCAATTTCATTGAAGAGTTTGTGGAGTGTTACAGATATATCCTCTATAAATTTATGTAGAATTCAGCTGTGAATCCATCAGGTCTGGACTTTTTTTGTCGATAGGCTTTTTATTATGTTTCGTATTTCGTTGGCTGTTATCGGCTTATTGAGAGTTGTTATATCTTCTTGGTTCAGTTTTGGTAATTTGTACCTTTCTAGGAATCTGTCCGTTTTATCTGTGTCTTGTATTCTGTGAGTGTAAAGATTCTCGAAGTAACGGTTGATAATCTTCTGTGGTGATTTCACCCTTTTCACTCCTTATTGCATGTAGTTGAATTTTTTCTTTCCTATTTTTCATGAGGTTGGCTAGAACCTTTATCAACTTTATATTTTCTTTCAACAAACCAACTTTTTGATTTGTGGATTCTTTGAACTGTTTCCTTCTTCTCAGTTGAATTAATTTCTGCTCTAATCTTTATGATTTCTTCCTGTCTTTGCGCTCTGGGTTTTCTTTGCTCTTCTTTTTCTAGTTGTTGGATGTGCAACATTATGGTGCTAATTTGTTCTCATTCTGTTTTCCTAATGTGTGAGTTCATAGCTATCATTTTCCCTCTAAGCACTGCTTTAATCACATCCCATAAATTCCGTCAAGTTGTACTTGAATTTTCATTGAATTGTAGATGTTTTTTAATTTCTTGTTTAATTTTTTCTATTACCCATTAATTGCTCTGTAGGGTGCACTGTAGCATCCATGAGTTTAGCGGATTTTTGTGGTTTCTTTCATCATTTATTTCCAGTTTCATTGCATTCTGGTCACATAACCTGCATGGGATAATTTCTGTTTTCTTGCATATACTTAGGAATGACCTCTGGACTAGTATGTGGTCTATTTTGGAAAATGACCTGTGTGCAGCTGAAGAATTATGTATTCTGCTGCGGTTCGGTGGCACACTGTATAATTCCACCAGGTCCATTTGTTCCAAGCTCTGGTTCAGTTTTGCTACTTCTTTGCTAATTTTTTGACTGGTTGATCTATCTTTCTGAGATAAGGGGACTTAAGGTCTCGTTTAGATTGTGGTCTTAGATATTAGGTTTTTCATGTCCATTAAGATTTGACTTACATGGTTGGTTGCTCCTGTGTTTGGTGCATAGATATTTATGAGTGTTACATCTTGCTCTTGAATTTTTTCCCCTGACCAATATATAGTGACCTTCTTTGTGTCATTTGATCCTTCTTGGTTTGAAGTTGAGACTGTCTGAGAACAGAATTCCTACTTCTGCTTTTTTCTGAGTTGCTGGAGCATGCAGTATTGTTTTCCATCCTTTGACTTTGAGCCTATGAATGTCCTTTTGAGTTAAGTGTGTTTCTTGTATACAGCATACTGTTGGTTTTGTTTTCTAATCCATTGTGCCAGTCTATTTCTCTCAATTGATGAATTGAGTCGGTTTACATTGATGGCTATAATTGAAGTGTGTTGACTTATGTTTGTCATGGTATTTACCTTCTGTTGTTTACTCCTTTATCCTGTGTTCAATTGTTTGTCCTGTTTAATCGGTTCCTTCCATTCTCATTCATGGAGTTCTGGTCATTGTGGTCTCTTTAGAACATCTTTCAGCAGCCTGTGAAGGGATGGCTTTGTCATCATGTAATTCTTTAGTTGTTTGTTGTGGAAGTATTTCTCTTCTCTATCAAAATTGAGAGATGCTTGCAAGGTATAGTAGTCTGGGCTGGAATTTGTTTTCATACAGGACTTGGATAACTCTGCTCCATGCACTTCTTGTCCTCATGGCTTGTGTAGGGAAGTTGGCTGTATTTTGGATGGGTTTTCCTTTGTGAGCTGCTTCTTCTCTCTAGCAGCTTTCAGTATATTATTTTTGTGTTGGATTTCTGGTATCTTGACTATTATATGTCTCTGTGTGTTTTTACTTGGGTGGAAGTTATTTGGTGTTCTGTATGCTTTGGTGACCTGAATGTTGGATTGTTTCCTCACATTTCAGAAATTTTCTGTGATTACTTCTTCCTAAATTGTTTTTATGTCATTTGTATTGACGCCTTCATTCTCACTGCTACTAATTATCCTCACATTGTTGTTCCAGGAGTCATCTTGAAGGTGATGTATTATTTTTTCCTGCATTCTTGTTGTTTTTCAGAGATTCTCTCTCACCTTTTCACTAACTGCAACAGCGTCTTCAAGATTTTCCCTTTCCCTCAAATGGTTTTGTCGACTCGTGACTGATACTTTTAGTTTTTCTATATTTGTTTGACTCTGTTTCATGCATTCTATTTCTTTTCTGTATTGCTCATTCAAGGAATCCATCATATTTCTGATCTATATTTTTTTATCCATGTCTTCTTTAGAGGTAGTTATTAATTCTTTTTCTGCTGAGTTTATTTCAAGTTGTGTTCCCTCTGTATATTTCCAGACTTGTTTCTGTATTTCAGATGTTGTGATTTGAAAGAGTCGGTTTTTTGTTCAAAGAATTCCTTTTTTATTTCAGAAATTATTTCTGCTTTGAGTTCCTCATGACCTTTCTGCTGTTGTTTCTTTGCTTTAGATGCTGTTAATGCATACATTTCAGCTGGAATGGTGCTCTCTGCACTTGTTCTGGGTGAGCATTGGTCACCCCCCCAATTTTTCTGGGTTTGATTTTTTATTTCAGATGCTATGTATTCAGATATTTTTTTTATTTGAGTTATTAATTCTGATCTGAGTTCCTCTATACCTTTATCCTGTTGTTCCTTTGCTTCCTCCTCTGTTAATTCATTCATTTCAGCTGAGCTAGTGTCTTCTGTACTTATTCATCGACTCGAGGCCTGAGATTACATTTTTCTCCTTGTCTTTGTCATTTTGTATAGCACTGCCCTTTGACCTTTGTTGTAGAGCTTTGGTACAGCTATAACCTTATCATGTAATGAGATTCAAGTGCCAGTCTATGAAGTTTGAGATTATCCAGTTATGCCTGTCCTGGATCTAGCTGTTGTGTTCAGTTCCTTTTTGCTGCATCTCTTGTGGTTCCCTCTGTTGGTTCCCTGGGCAGGCGAGCACAACCGAACCGGGATGCAGAGTGAGTAGTGAAAATTCCAACTGTCTTCCTGGCTTTTGGGCGAGGATCTGGAAAGTTTCCTGAGTTGGCCCTCCTGTCTCAGGCAGGTCACTCTTTAGGTGGGTTGGCCTGGGCTTTGGTGGGTCTGCTGGGCTCACAAAAGGATAGTGGATGTTATTATTCACCAGGCAGGCTGTGCTGAGTCCGGGGACATGGGCCGTAACCAGAGAAAGCTGGCAAAGGTCCCTTTGGCACGGCGGACCTCAAGCCCTCACTAACAGGCCGAGCTGCATTGGGTCTTGAGCAGTGGAGTGGGACCGGAGATCGCTGGAAAATGTCCCTCTGGTGCGGGGGGGCTTGAGTGTTCACTCCAGGCCAAGCTGCGCTGGATCTGGGACAGTGGGAATGGACTGGAAATCACTGGGAAATGTCTCTCCAGTGTGGCAGGCCTGGAGCTCTCACTCACTGAACTTTGATGCCCAGGGAGTCGGGGAAATTCCCACTCACTCAGCGGGCTTTAGGGTAGGGAATTCGGGGAGTTGCTGTTGAATGGGCCCTGAGGTTTCAGGCTGGTCACTGTCTTGGAGGGCTTGTGGGCGGGCATCCGGTTAGCTCCTGTGGGAAGAAGCCAAAGGGTCTCCCTCAGACTCACCACACACTCACTGATCTGGGAAGCCTTGTGAGTAGTGCAAATTCCAACTCACTGGGAGAGCTTTGTGAGGCATCCAGGAGGACCCTGGAGTCAACCCCGCTGTCTCAGGCCAGTTTCTCTGGCTGGGCGGGATCGAGGAATATGGCAGAGTCCTAAATTAATAAATATATCATAAACCTATGATAATTAAAAATGATACTACTGAGAGAAGAATGTATACAGATATAGGATCCAGAATAATGTACAAGTTGGTTTTGTTTCATGCAAGTATCTGCTTGATGGTTTTGAATACTTTTTCAAAGGAAATAAATGCAACATTAAAAAACATATTCATATATTGCTGCACTATTTGCAGAATGGAGTATTCTTCAGCTGCAAAGAAGAATGAAATCTTGTCATTTGAAGAAAAATGATTTGTGACTATCATATTAAGGAAAAGAAGACTGGCTCAGAAAGTGAAAAAACGCATGATTTTTGTTATGCAAAAAATGTAAAAGTTAATAAATATAAAAGCAAAGGAAATAAGGAAGGAAACTGCAAAAAATTCTTCCAGTGACAAGGAAGAGGATTAGAGGAAGGTAAAGAGGGGAGGTGGAAGCAACAGGCATGAAAATAATAAGATGTTTATGCATATTTCAATACACCATCATGAATCTCCTTATGAATCATGAATCTCATTAGGAACTTACTAATATGAAGTGATAAGAATAAAATTTTTACTTATTTTTAATTGGTAAATTAATTAATTTATTAATGTATAAAATTTATACCTATTATGAGGTACAGTGTTATATTTTGATCCATGTGTACATTGGCTAACTATTAATTTGAGGTAATTATATAATACCTTAATCTGTTATAACTATTTACTATATACATTATGGAATACACCATGGGGGTTCATCGAAGTCTGGCAAACTTACTATTTCACTACTGGATGTACTTAAAGAACGTGAAATCTATAAGTCAAAGTGATATCTGCACTCCTATGTTTATTGTGGCACAGATCACAGAAGTCAGAATGTACAATAACCCTAAATAACCATCCTTGGGTGAATAAATAAAAATATGGTATATTTATTATGACCAAATAATCCTTTGTGTGTAAATATACCATATTTTTTATTGTGAGACTTGGATGAACCTCCATAGAATATTTCATAATGTATATGGTAATTTATATTTCCTTTTTAAATTAATTTTATTGAGAAACAGATAGCAATGAGAAGGTTTCAAAACAGATTTGCAGGACAAATTATTTTCAATAATTGACACCTTGCATATTGTTGTCTTCAGAGTGGCTATTCATAGTTCAAGATGCAGACATGATATCCTGTCCAAATACTCTTAGTACAAATATTTCTTCTCATTCAATTAAGGGAAAGTAGCTGTTATTTATCCTAACTATTTTATATATACAGATACAAATTGGTCCTTCATTTAGTTTAGTTTTGTTAAAAATGTATATTCCATTGCCATTTAAATATTGTAGTGCATGAATTCAGCAAAATAATCCAATACAGTCCGGTAGTCCATAATAGTAGTGGGTTATCTATAGGACTAGCACTGTCAGAAGTTGTTTTTTTTTTTTTTAAAGACACATTTATTCAGCATCATGATCAGACTATTACATTTAGCAATCAATAGCATGGGTGCAAAAAAAGGTCTATATTAAAACCCTTTGCTGGAATGCTTTACACTTTCCACAGAACAGAAACTAAAATAACCTGTTATACAATTAGTCACAAATACCTTCCTCAAGCTTTTTGCCCATGTGCATGAGTATTGTCTATGAGCTTCTTTGTAGCAGCTGAGCCCTGCCACCACTGCGATTGGCTGAGTTTACAAATCTGCTGTAACCTGTAGCTTCCTGTAACTTCCTTGCCAGAGAAGGCTCTCCTCTCCTGCTAAGCTTTGTTTCCTGGAAGTGTTTAAAACCTTCTGCCACTGCCATAGCTACTGATGCTGCTGGAGCCACGGTAGCCACCTGGATTTCGTGGTTTGGTAAAATATTGGCCTCTACCACCATAGGGCCCAGAGTTTCTGCCTCCAAAGTTTCCTCCCTTCATGGATCCAAAATCTGTAGACTGACTGTTGTAATTGCCAAATTTGTTATAGCTTCCACCACCTCCATAATTGCTTCCATCATTACCAAATCCATTGTAGCCATCTCCACTGCCACCATTTCCATCCCCACCATGGCTGTCATCAAAGCCACCTTGACCACTGAAGTTTCCTCCACGACCAAAACTGTCATTGCCACCAAAACCACCTCCACGACAACCACCAAAATTTCCAGAACCACTTCGACCTCTGGCTGGATGAAGCACTAGCCATCTCTTGCTTGGACAGGGCTTTCCTTACTTCACAGTTGTGGTCGTTCACAGTGTGGTATTTTTGAATGACAATCTTATCCACAGAATCATGGTCATCAAAGGTTACAAAAGCAAAGGCCCTCTTTTTCCCACTGCCTCAGTTGGTCATAATTTCAATCACTTTGATTTTTCCATATTGCTTAAAGTAATCTCATAGGTGATGTTCTTCAGGATCTTCTTTAATGTCATCAACAAAGATCTTCTTCACCATTAAGTGGGCACCCGGTCTTTGAGAATCTTCTCTTGAGGCAGCTCTTTGGTTCCACAATTCTTCTGTCCAGTTTGTGTGGCCTTGCATTCATGGCTACATACACCTTCTCCACAGTGGCATAAGTGACAAACCCAAAGCCTCTGGAATGCTTGGTGTTCGGGTTTCTCATTACCACTCAGTCTGTGAGTGTTCTCCATTGATAAAAATGGCTCCTGAGACTCATCAATGGTTTCAAAATTCAGCCCTCCAAGGAAGAGCTTCTGTAGCTGCTCAGGCTCCTTGGGAGACTCTGACTTAGACATGAAGACAATAGGAAGAGAGATTGGCGATGCTTCCTCCGCAGTATCCACCAGCAGAAATCAGAAGTTGTTGACTTGAGGGTAATTTATATTTCAACTGGAAGTGTACAAGAGCTTCTTTATGTACACTCACACTAGCATTTGTTAGTTTTGGGGCTTATTTATAATCCTCATTCTAAATGAGGCAAGAATGGTTTTAATTTACATTTCCCTGGTGGTTTTTGAGGTAGAACATTTTTTGCACAGATCTGCTGCCATTTATATGTTTTTTGAGAAGTATCTATTCAGAAATTTACTTTCCTTTTATTTGGCTTAGCTGAAGATATTTTCTGAGTGTGTGTATTTGTTTTATCTTATTTTTTCCAGCAACATTTATTGAAGTGATCAAATTTCTACCATTGTGTGTTATTAGCTTCTTTTTCAAAAATCACTTGGCTGTAAATGTGTGGGTTCATTTCTGGATTTTCTGGTCTGTGTGTCTGCTTTTATGACAATATTATGCTTTAATTCCTATACCTGTGTAATATGTTGGGTGAGTAATGCAATGCTTCGGTCTTTGTTATTTGTGCAGGCTTTGGTACTCAGGTTTTCTTTGAAGATTGATGTTAGTATTTTTCTAGAGAGTGCTTTAAATATTCAGATCACTTTAGGTATATGGACATTTTAATAATTTTTATTCCTTCAATCCATTAACACAGGATATGTTTAGCTTTTGTATTCTTAATAAATGCTTTTATTTTTGTTGTAGAGCTCTTTCACATCCTTGGTTAAAATTATTCCTAAATATTTTACTTTATTTTATTATAGATATTTCAGGTGGGATTTTTATCTTGACATCTTTAAAAAATAGGAATAGACACACTATTTATCAAAGAATAAATGAAGGATTTGTGAACTGGATCAGTGCCAGTCCACTTAATACATTAAGTCCTCAGCGTGGAAGGGGAAAATATAAATGAAGGTAGGAATACTTTGATCACACAAATTTCTTTGATGCTTCTCTCTCAAAACAGGAAAGAATTTGGATAGTCACAAGAGATGATGGCCTTAGAGACAATCTGGGCACATCACAAAAGTAACTCTTTTTTTGAAACCCCCCAAAATACAATGATCATGGATGTATAATTGCTTCATGGAACATATCCAGGAGTTAGGCACTATTTCGTGGACTATAGATATGTAGGACTTTTGGCTCAGATTGTTCACAAGACATCTCAAGTCTTAGTCAGTAGGATCAAGGAGCTCTTGAATAGTCTTCCTTATACTATATTGGCGGCTTCTTCTTCCTTCCTTTTCCTCTTCTTCCTCTTCTTCTTCTCCTCCTCCTCCTCTTTTTTCTGCTGGTTTATTTATTTATTTTTACTTATATATTTTTAAAGGAGAATATAGGCCCAGCCTGATAGCTTAGTGGACTAAAGCATCTGTTTAGGTAGAGTGCAGTGGCCAGGGTTTGATTCCCAGTGTACCATGCCAGACCTGTTCTTGGTGTGCTGAGACAGGGATTGAGACTGGGCATGGTGGTGTGCGCATGTAATCCCAGAGTTGGGGAGGCTGAAAACAGGAGAATCGCAATGAGTCTGATCTATATAGACCTGTAAACCCTGTACTAAATACATGAAAAAATTTAAAAAGGGCAAATACAAATGAATAAAAAATAGAAACTATACAGAATTTCACTACAGCAAATAAGCCACAGTGTTGTTTTTATCTTAACCCTTTTTGCTGGTGTCTACTGTTGAGAAAGAATTGTGGGTCCAGAAAGGTAGTTCAGCAGATTAAAGTGCCTGCTTGTGCAGATGCAGAGACCAGGGTTCGATTCCCAGTGTGCTGGGCTGGCAACCCTGGGACATGTTGACATGAAGTTGGAGACTGGGCATGGTGGCTTGTGCCTGTAATCCCAGAGCTTGGGAGGCTGAAAACAGGAGGATCACTACAAGTCTGGTCTCAGAGTGAGACCCTGTAGATCCTGTAGTAAATACATTAAAAAAAGAGAAAGAATGTGGGAACATTTAATAGAATTGAGTACAACAGACTGTTGTCAAAAAGATGTTGATGCCTTTTCAATGACACTGTCTCTTGAGAACAAAATGATGCTAGTTTCCTGAAGAAGCCTCAGCGCTCTAAACCAACCATGGACTTTATTCAGGAGTGGGGAGGCTATGCTGCTTTCCCATTTCTGAGACCTTTTGGCACGAGTGGCACAAGTAGACCAATGAGAGAAGGGTGTGCACAAGTGTCAAGGATAGCTCAAAAGAAGGGCTCCCTTGGGACACTCCCTGCTTTCATGAAATGCTTGGGCATACCTGGGGCCAGGATAAGAGGCTTATCTGAAAGGCACAGATCTGTGTTATCATCCATAGTCCCTCCTTCCCTGGACCTCTACTTCAGAAATCTATTTCCTTGGTTTCTTCCAGCCAAGAAGAAAAGAAACAAAAGCAAATCTCATGTAAATTGACCTGTTAACGGTCTCTTGTGCTCTGCCCACCAGTTCATTGTACACCTTTCAGCTTTATCGAATCTCTACTTTTGATAATGTAAAGACTTTAGCTGCAAAAATAAGCTAGGAATTAAGAGAATATCTTCTGAGGACATCTGATCTCAGATGTGAAGGAGTCAAAATCTGAAGTAGCTGTGTTCTGTGAAGAGCTATCCTGATCAGAAGGATTTCCAAGGAAGAGATTAACAGGAGTATAAATCAGTACATAGCAGTATAAAAGAGTGTAATGTATATCAGCCACAAAACTTGTTATTTTCTTTAGGTAATATGTCAAAAGTTTTCAGAATTTTCTTGAAATAAAGAATAATGAACACAACTTTGAAAGGTATGAAATCAAGCATTACAATAAAATGTGCATATTCTTTGTAATTTTGATTACTCTTTTTAATAGAAGGAGGGACAGGTATTATACTTTATCTTTCATAGACCTTGCCTGATAATCTTACTTGAGTTAATCCAAACAAAGCCTCTGATACAGCATTGATGAATGGCTTCTTCCCTCCTACCCAAGAAAAGATCTTTTTTCCATTGGTATCTTTCTTTCTGCCTGAAAGTTCTCAAATGCAGAACCTAGACAAATTGGATATTCTGGCATAAAAATACTGGCAGAGTACAGAAAGAGGAACTCTGAGTAGGGATAAATATGATCTTCCCCTTTGAGAAAGGTCATGTGCTCTGCTCTCCAAAGTTCTATCTTTGGAAAGGACATCATCAAGTCAAGAAAGCATATAAATCAATCAGTTTCCTTCTGACTTAAACAAATCCTAGTTGAATTTTTGTCATTTGCAACCAAAAACAAATACACTGACAAGAAAAGAGAGGTCCAGAATAATAAAAATTGGATTCCAGTCTCTTCAAGATGATGGAGCAGAAGCCAGCAGCAAGAAGTGGAAGAGAAAAAGAGTGCTGGGAATCAAGAAAATCTAAAAGTCATGGAGAAACAGAAGACTATGGAAAGCAAAGAATGAAAGAATCTGTAACACTAACAGAACATCTAAGGAAAAAACAAAATAAAACAAAAAAAACCCTAACTCAGAAAGGAGAAGATGAGCCCCAAGAGGGCAGGCAGTGTCAAAAATAGACAATGGACTGGAGCACTAGCCCTAGAAAAACTTTATGGTTATGGTAATCTGCAAATATAATGTGAAAATTACTCTGAAAGTGACTCAATGTAGCAGGCTGGGTTTGTAGAAGAACATCCACTGCAATGCTTGCCATATTTAGGGTTGCTATACTCAGGAGCCCTTTTAAGAAGGAGTTTATTGTTTAAGGTTAAACTACTCAAGGAATCAAAAAGTCACAGAACAACCACACCTCAGGGTCACTCTACTGTAATGACTATGTAGGGGATGCAACAAAAGATAGTCTTCAAGAAGGGGGAGAGCTAGTCACACACAGCTTGTAAAGTCTATGCAGCAGTGGTGAGATCAGGATGTGAAGGACGCAGTTAGTGCTGCCCTGTGTGATGAGAAGCCAGGCCTGTCAAGTGTGATCTTGACAGGGAGGAGCGTCTGAAGCACCAAGGTTGAGTGCAGTGGGCTGCTTGCTCCCCTCAGTACCTACTTATAGCACCAACTCAATGGTTTTGTTTTCTTTCCTCACTTGCCAATGTGATTGGGCACATGCTTCTGCTTGGATGTATGCCATATCCCAGGGTATACAGACAGAGGTAAGATAACTTACCAGTCCAAAGGCCACCAAGCTAGTTTTGGAAAACAGTGCTTCTGATACACAGAAAGGTAAAAAATAGACAAGCAAACATTGAAGACGAAAAACAAATGAAATAGACACTAAAATCCACTAGAATGAATATAGGCTTCAAACAGGCCTGAAATAGGCCTGAAACACAGCAGTGAGTGATACCACCTAAAGAGAAAGGCAGGATAGGACTCAGCATTCACACAGCAAAAATTGGTGCTGCATGATCCTTCCCTGTAGTCTGTAGATACAAATACTCTAGGTCCTAGAAGGAAGGACCACTATCCACCAAAATACCTTGACATAGAGGAATGTTTTAGACTTTTTTTGTTTTGATTTTTTTTTTGCTTTTTCTTCTTTCCCTGACTTTTTTCCTATTACTTTTAATTAGAACTAATTTACTTTTATTTGCCTTTGAAAACCAATTTAGGTAGATTTTTATCTCAATTTGCTCCCCGACTTTCCTTTTTAAAATTTTAGTTCTTCCATTTTGTATACAGATGTTCTTTATTTGTTATTATTAATACTAATTTTATTAATCCCATTTTAGTTAAAATTCTATTATTATGGCTGATTTGCTTTGTTAATTGTGATATAGTTTCACTTTTGCTGTAAGTATTCTGATACTTACCTGCACCCTCTGTTAGGGACTGGGATGAAGAGTAGGAAGTGACTGGAGGACAGGCCAATCAGTGAAGCTTCATCTGCGCTGACTGCTGCTCACATTGCTTGCATTCTGGTTCAAGGGTTACCTCCTGTCAGACTGGCCAAGGCATAATACTCTCATAGGAACTCAAATCCTGCTGTGAACTGAGTACAGAAGTCGGGTAGGTTGCTCACTTCTTACAAGAAGCTAATGTGATAATGGAAATAAAGTGCCCAATGAGTGCAATACACTTCAATCATCCCTATATCGCTCCTACTTTTTTCAGTCTGTAGCAAAATTTTCTTTCATGAAACGTATCCCTGATGCAAAACTAGTTGAATACCACTGTTTTAGATGGGCTTTACTGTGTTTCAGTACTTATATATTTTTGTATCTGTGTTACTATTGCTGATTTTTTCTTTTGCTAAGGGTGATATTTTGAATGTAAATTTTTACTGTATGCTAATATATGGCTTATCTTTTTGTCACCAACATTACTGTAATTCATGTACTAATTGCTGGATATAACTGGTATCAATTCTCCAATTAAAAGATACAGACTGGCAGATTGGATTAAAAACCAAGATTCAACATTTTGCTGCTTGCAAGAAACATATCTCATTAGCAGAGACAAATACAAAGACTGAAAGTGAAAAGATGGAAAACAAATTTTTTGAAAAGAGGAGAAAAACAAGCTATACTTATATCCCACAAAACAGGATTTGAAACTAATCAAAATTAGTCAGGTTGAGACAAATTATAACACTATATATTAATAAATTGAATAATCCATCAAGAATATGTAATAATTATAAAGTATATGATATAATATTGGTGTGCCCAACTTAATAAAACACATTATTCAGACATATAAGTCCTAAATATTAAGTGACTTCAATAGTCTACTGTCACCAATAGCTAGGTCATCAGACAAAGCTCAGAAGAGAAACATCAGAGCTAAACTATACTACACATCAATGAATTTAACAAATATCTACAGACCATACCATCCAACAACCATGGAATACACATTCTTCTGAAGAGTTCATGAAATTATCTCCAAAAGAGATCAAACTTTAGGCCCAAGCCTTAACCAACACAAAGAATAGAACAATTTCTTTGACCTTTTCAGATCATAGGGAAATGAAACTAGAAATCAATGGGAGGAAAAACCACAGATGATATAAAAATGCATAGAGATTGAATACTTCATTTTTGAAAGATCAGTGAGTCAATGAGAAAATCAGGGGGAAGTTTAAAAAGCTATAAAGTGAAATAAAAATGGAAATATGACATAGCAAAATCCCGGGGACACAGTAGAGGCAGTTTAAGACAGAAGTTTATTTAGTAGCTTTGAAGGTATATGTCAGAAAATCAGGGAGATCTCAAATAAATAACCTAATCATACATCTCAAGGTCTTAAGCAACAACACAACAACAAAAACAAACATAACAGAAGGAAAAATAAAAAAAAAATAAGAACTCAAATGAATAAGGCAGAGACTAAAGGGACAGCTTTTAAAACACAGTTTCACTGAGAAACAAATAGTAATGCGATAGTTTCAAAATCAGTTAGTAGGACAGTTTCAATAATTAATACATTGCATATTATTTTATATTCATTGTACGAGATACAGACATGATAGCTTGTCCACAAACACTATTAGAACAAATCTTTCTGTTCATTTAATTAAGAGAATGTAGCTTTATATCTATCCTTACTATTTTGAATACATAGATACAAAATGGTCGTTCAGTTGTATCTCCTTTCTTTGTTTAGTTTTGTCAGAGAAGGGTATTCCATTGTCATTTAAATACTGTAGGTGTGTGAATTCATCAAAATACTCCAGTGTAGTCTAGTAGTCCATAATAGTAGTGGGTTTTCCGTTAGATTGGCAATGTTAGAAGTTGTTGACTTAAGCCTTTTACAGCTCAGGATGTAAATATGGTTTTACTTTTTATACTTCATTTTTATACTTTTCTGATGGATGGTTAAGGCCAAGATAAAGCAAGACCTATATAACAAGAAATGGAACTTTTGTATCTGATAAGGTCAATCAAGTCCCCTCAGGATTTAACCCGAAACCCTGTACCTCAGTTTGTAAATCTTTTGTCAGTGTCAGCCATGTGGATGAGTCACAGCCACCGATTGACCAATTTGCTCTCTGTAAAAGCCTGAGAGAATGTTTTCTCTCCATGTGACTCTCCTTAGGCACACTCTACATCATCAATCATGTTGCTCTGTGGCCTCATAATCTCCTTGATCAGAAAATTTGGGGCACAACTGAGTTCCATGATGTTACAGTACAGGTTCTCCTATGTCCTGAGTCCTCACTGACCTTGAAAAGCCAGGACCAAATTGTTGGCTGTCCTTGTAGCCCTTCTTTTTCTTTTTCCTCCAGAAGAGAAGCTTATTGTTATTACCGTACAACATAGGCAGTTGAACTTAACCTCACTATCTGTCTGAATATCACATATGAAACAGGAATTTTCCATCAAGTATTAATATGTTAAACTTTAAGTCTCTACAGAATTTGAAGAAAAAGATAAAAAAAATTAAAAATAGGAATAAGCAATTACAGATTTTTACACAGAAGTTTAGAAATCTAACCATGTTCAGCATTGTAGCAGGACAGTCCTGTGACATTTTTTTTTCTTATCTCTTGTTTTCATTTATTACCTTTTTTTAGACAAATATTTACTTGAGAGATAGTATGGCAGTAATTTGTATATCATGACAAGCAGTATGTATTTAAAAGACTAAAATGACAGGCATTCCAAGCATGACCCTACTATTACACATAGCTATCTTCAGTGCAGTTGCTTAGTTCACAGGTATCAGCATATATACTTAGTTAGGGTGAGAATCCTACCAATTAACTGCTAGTTTCAAAAACCTGGGGAAGATTCTCAGGATCATCACCTTACCCATCTTGTGCATACAAATGTGTGGGTTTGCCTCTGTCATGTTTCCTAGCTTTTTTCCTAGCCCTCTTTTCATTGTCTAGTCCTCAAGTTCTCACTTTCCTTTTAATTGTGTTATACTTTCCCATTTTTATTTCTTCTTTTGGGTTCTTATACTAGGGGAACTATATGATATTTACACATGTGGGTCTGGTTGATTTCACTTATGAGTGTATCTTCAAGTGGCATCCCCTTAAATATAAATGCTTTGAGTTTTTCATTCTTTATAGTTGAGTAATATTCCATTATGTAAAAATACCACATTAAAGGGCCAATTTTAATGCACAAACAAAAGTTATTTTTCAGCTAAACTAATCAAAAGAATGGAAAAACCCAGTTAACAAAATTACAAATAAAAGACGGGAATGTTAGAACAGACATCACTGAAATTCAGGCACCAAAATTAGGGACTATGTTAGAAATGTATATTCTCATAAGTTGGAGAATCTAGAAGTAGATACAATTTTAGAATCCTATATCCTACCAAAACCGAACTGAGGGGATATAAATAGCCTAACCTGAATAATAAGCTGCAGTAAATATGAAGTAGTGATAAAAGTCTCCCAATAAAGGAAAGGCCAGGATCAGAAAAATTTACAGCTGAGATTTATCAAACATTTATGGAAGAACACAAATGATTTTCAAGTCATCCCACAGAACAAAAAGGAAGGGTACACTCCCAAATCCTTCTGTGAGGTACAAATTACACTGATACCTAAACTGGCAAGGGACACAACAAGAAAAGAAATTTTTTTTTATAATAGTCATTCTTTCTGGAATGAGAGAGAATCTCAGCACTGTTTTAATTTACACCTCTCAAGTCATCAGTGATGCTGATGATTTTCTCATATGTTCATTTGCTATTTATATTTCTTCAGAGAACTGTCTGTTAACCAATAACAAATGCTGGCAGGGGTGTGGTGGGAGGGTGGACTAGTGCAACTACTGTGGAAACCAGTGTGTAGATACCTCAGAGGTTTCATTCGACCCAGCTATTATTCCCGTTCTTGGTATCTTCACCAAATAATTAAAAGCAATAACAACAATAACAATAGCAGCAACAACAAAATACACAACAGAAGAAAAAATGTAAAAAAATAAGAACTTAAATGGATTTATTTCATTGCTATTTTATCTTTTTTACCATTGAAATGAATAAAAAAATTAAAAAAAGAAAGAAAAACAAATTAGTTTTTCAAATTACCAAATATACACACACAAAATTGTAGAAAGAAAGAAAAATAAATGTTATAAGAAATTAAGAAGAAGGAAAAGAGGAGAAAATGGAAAAAGAAGACAAAAAATAAAGCATTACCTGCCCCTTTCCATAGAACAGCAGAAATCCACAGTATAGTTATCCAAGTATCTTTTTCTCCAATTCTCTCTCCTGTCCTTGTCCTCATCTCAAAAATTCCTTCCTTTTGGAAAGATACATTTATATTTGTTCCTTTGTTTTCAGCATATTCTTTCTTTCTCACAAAATGTATTGCACTGTTCAGGTTTGCACTTTTAGTAAATTATTCATTTGCTTTTTTTAGTCTTTTAGTTTCTTATGCTAGAGCAACAATGCAATGTTTACACATACAGATCTGATTTATTTCAGTTATGAGCATGTTCTCTATTTGCAACCATTTAGTAATATAATCATTGAGTTTATCTTTCTTTCTAGCTGAGTAATGCCAAATTGTATAAAAATACCACACAGTTTATAAAGGGACAATTTTAGTGCACAAACAAAAGTTAATTTTCAGCTAAACTAACCAAAACAATATCACACCACAGTGATATATATTCACCCATTTTTTATTTAACAATTTATACAAAAATCATGGAGATTACAGATTTTTACTATAAGTAAAACTATATAATAATTAAATTGTTCAAAAGTAGACTATTATACAGTCTGATGAGTTTCGTTTGGGAGAGGTGATACCTTTTAAGATATACTTCAGGAAAGTCACTCATGGACGTATTCTAATTGAATAAAACTATCTTGCCTTATGATCTGATAATTTTGTAGGTAGCCTGTCGATGAATATGGTTTGCTAATTAATGGTATTTCACTAAAGCCAAACACAGTGGTTCAACTATTACCAATAAGTGAATCAAAGCAATTCAATTACTATTTTTTTGTTGTGAATTTTTAAGCTTCTAGAGGACAAAGCCACTTAATAAAATGCAAACATATTTTTAGTGACTAATTAGATATACCAATGAAGTCAGGAAATATTTATTTTGACATCTTACATTTTGGGAAGAGAAGTATACATGACATCTGAGTGAGTGATTGGCCTGAGACACCACAGACCGACCTGCTCAGCAACTCCCTGGAGCCCCTGCCCCCAAGCTGGGCAAGTGAGTGAGAATTTTTCCAACACTCCAGGCACCGCAGTTTTGTCAGTGTGTGGTCAATCTTTGGGAGAGCCTTTGGCTTTTCCTCGTGCGCACTGCAAGATCTGGAGCCCTGGCCCCAAGACCCCTGAGAGAGTGATTGGCCTGAGAAACCCCAGACCAGAATGCCCAGCAAATCCCTGAAGCCCCTGCCCTAAAGCCCACTGAGGGAGTGAGAATTTTTGTGACTCTCTGGGCACCTGATCCATCCTCACCTGGCCTGGTGAGTGTGTAGGAGAGCTTCTGCACTCCCTAGTGCTACCAGGACCAGGGAATCAACAGAGGGGAAACACAGGCTCACAGTCGTACCAGAAGAGCTACAGCAAAAAGGAACTAAACATAACAGCTAGATCCAGGTCAGGCATAACTAGATAATCTCAAGCTTAAGAGACTGGCACCCAAATCTCATTATGTGCTAAGGTTATAGCTGCACCAAAGCTCTACACCAAAGGGCAGAGGTCAGTGCTATGAAAAATGACAAAGAGAAGAAGAAAAATGCAATCTCAGGCTTCAAGTCCTTCAATAAGTGCAGAGGACACTAGCTCAGCTGAAATGAATGAATTAACAGGGACAGAAGCAAAGAAACAACAGCAGAAAGGTATAGAGGAACTCAGACCAGAATTAACACCTGAAATAAAAAAATAAATATTTGAATACATAGCATCAGGAGTAATGAATCAAATCCAGAAACATATGGGAGAAACCTAATGCTCACACACAACAAATGCGGAGAACACTATTCTAGCTGAAATATATGAATTAATAGCATCAGAAGCAAAGAAACAACAGCAGAAAGGTCATGAGGAACTCAAAGCAGAAATAATATCTGAAACAAAAAAGCATCCCTTGTAATCATAGCATCTGAAGTACAAAAACACTTCCAGAAATATACAGAGGAAACCTAATTTGGAAGAAACTCTGCAGTAAAAGAGTTAATGGATACATCTAAACGAGATATGGATAAAAAAAAAATAGAGATCAGAAATATGATGGACTCCTGCAATGAGCAATCCAGAAAAGAAATAGAATGCATGAAGGAAAGTCAAAGAGATATAGAAGAACTAAAAATCTCAATCACAAGTCTACAAAGCCATTTGAGTGAAAGCGAAGACAGAGTTTCAGATCTTTAGGACGCAGGTGCAGCTAGTGAAAAGTTGAGAAAGGATCTCTTAAAAATAACGAGAATGTAGAAAAAAATAATCCAACACCTGCAAGATGATTCCAGGATGAACAATGTGAGATTAATTGGCATCAATGAAAATGAAGGCGTCAATACAAATGATGTAAAAAGACTATGGGCAGAAGTAAACACAGAAAACTTTTCACATAAGGAAACAATCCAACATTCAGGTAACCAAAGCATACAGAACACCAAATAACATCAACCCAAGTAGAAACACACCGAGACATACAATAGTCAAGATCCCAGAAATTGAACACAAGAATAATATAGTAAATGCTGCTAAAGAGAAGAAGCAGATCACATTCAAATGAAAACCCATCAGAATTACAGCTGACTTCTCTACATAAACCATGAAGGCAAGGAGAGCATGGAGCAGAGTCCTTCAAGTTCTGTATTGTCGCGCGCAACCTCGGCCAGCAAGGAAGACGCGACAACCACCTCTTCTTTCCACGGTTTATTCAGGACCCCTATACAATACTACTTCTCCTGCTAGCTAGCTTTCTTGCTTCCTCCTTCTAGTCTCACTGCTCTCTACCTGCTTCTAGTCTCTCCAGGGGAAGCCCGCTCATGGCTTTTGAACCAGTGGGCGTCCAACCCCGGAGTGCCACGTGGGCACAGCCGATAGGTCCAGGTACACGGAAGCAACGCCCTAGTCCTTAGCCTTAGCCAAAACGAGAAGTTATTTGCTATGGAGAGCATCCACCCCCAGGTGAGGATGAAAGAGGAAGCCAGCGCCATCTTTAAGGCTTTAAGGTGTGGCTGTGTCTTTAAGGCGTGGCTACTCGCAGCTCTCTACACTGTATGAAAAAAAAATCCAGTCTAGACTATTATGTCCTGCAAAACCTCTCTTTCAAGTTTGATGGAAAAGTGAAATACTTCCATGACAAAGAACAACTAAAGAGTTTCATGATGACATAGCTATCGCTACACAGGCTACTGAAAGATGTTCTACAGAGAGAACACAATGACTATAACTCCATAATGAGAGTGGAAGGAACTCAGTGAATGGCACAGTCAAACACAGGATAAAAAGGAGTAAACAACAGCGGTTAAATATCACGACAATCATAAGTCAACACATTTCAATTGTAATTATCAATGTAAATGGACTCAATTCACCAATTAAGAGAAATAGACTGTCACAGTGGATTAGGAAACAAAATCCAACTACATGCTGTGTACAAGAAACACACTTATTTGAAAAGGACATTCTTAGGCTCAGAGTCAAAGGACGGAAAAAAATACTACATGCCCAGCACCTCAGAAAAAAGAAAGAGTAGCAATTCTGTTCTCAGATAGTCTCAACTTCAAACCAAGAATGATGAAATGACACAGGAAGGCTACTATATATTGGTTAGGGAAAAAATTGAAGAGGAAAATGAAACACTCATAAATATCTATGCACCAAACACAAGAGCACCCAACTATGTAAGACAAACCTTAATGGACATGAAAAACCTAACATCCAAGAACACAATCTTAACAGGAGACCTTAACACTCCTTTATCTCAAAAAAATAGGTCAAATGCAGAAGAAATTATCGAGGAAGTAGAAGGGCTGAACCTGAGGTTGGAACAAATGGACCTGGTGGAGATTTACAGAGTGTTCCACCCAACCAGAGATGAATACACATTTTTTTTTCACCTGCACCTGGATCATTTTCCAAAATAGACCACATACTAGTCCAGAGGTCATGCCTAAGTATATGCAGGAAAATAGAAACTATCCCATGCATATTATCTGACCACAATGCAACGAAACTGAAAATAAATGACAAAAGAAACCAAAAATACCCACTAAATTCATGGAAACTAAACAACACCCTACTCAGCAATCAATGGGTCACAGAAGAAATTAAACAAGAAATTGAAGAACATCTACAATGCAATGAAAGTTCAACCACAACTTACCGGAATTTATGGGATGCAATGAAAGCAGTTCTTAGAGGGAGAATCATAGTCATGAACTCACACATTTGGGAAACAGAACGGGAACAAATAAATTCCTTAATGTTACACCTCCAACGTTTAGAAAATGAAGAGCAAATGAAACCCAGTGCACAAAGACGGGAGGAAATCATAAAGATTAGAGCAGAAATTAATTCAATTGAGATGGAAAAAACAGTTCAAAGAATTCACAAATGAAAAAGTTGGTTCTTTGAAAGACTAAATAAAGTTGATAAGCCTATGGACAACCTTATCAAAAAGAGGAAAGAAAATATTCAAATACAAGGAATAAGGAATGAAAAGGATGAAATCACTACAAAACCAGTGGAAATCCAGAATATTGTCAATAGCGACTTTCAGAATCTTTATGCTCACAGAAGAAATGGACAGAGTCCTCAAAAGGTACAAATTACCAAAACTGCACCGAGAAGATATAACAACTCTCAATAAGCCAATAATAGCCAGTGAAATATGAAACGTAATGAAAAGCCTACTGAGAAAGAACCACCAGGTTCCGATGGATTCACAGCTGAATTCTACATAAATTTATAGAGGATATAATCCCACACTCCTCAAACTCTTCAATGATATTGAAAAGGAAGCAGTCCTCCCAAAATCATTTCTGGAGTCAAATATTATACTGATTCCAAAAACCAGGAACAGACACAACTAAAAAGGAGAACTGTAGGCAAATGTCCCTCATGAAAATAGACACAAAAATACTCAATAAAATCATAGCAAATAAAATACGGCAAATCATCAAGAAGATCATACACCATGACCAGGTAGGATTCATCCCAGGGATGCAAAGATGGTTCAATATTTGAAAATCTATAAATGTAATACACTATATTAACAGACTAAAATCTAAAAACCACATGATCATCTCAATTGATGCAGAGAAAGCTTTTGACAAAGTCCAACACTCATTCATGTTCAAAATCCTAGAGAAATTTGGAATACCTTAAGTTGATAAAAGCCATCTATGACAACCCAAAAGCTAATATAATCCTAAATAGGGAAAAACTGAAATCTTTTACTCTTAAATTAGGTACAAGACAAGGATGTCTTCTATCACCACTCTTACTTATAGTTTTGGAATCATTAGCAACAGCCATTAGAAAAGAGGGAGAAATAAAGGGAATAAGAATAGGTAAAGAAGAAGTTAAATTATCACTATTTGCAGATGACATGACTTTACTTGGAAGACTCCAAAAATTCCACCAAGAAACTATTAGAACTGATAGGGAAATTCAGTAGCATAGCAGGATACAAAATCAATACTCAAAAGTCAAAAGTCAATAGCATTCCTCTACACAGATGATAAGCACACTGACATGGAAACAATAGAAACAATACCTTTTACAAAAGCACCGAGGAAAATGAAATACCTTGGGATTCACTTAACCAAGGAAGTCAAAGATCTTTTCATGGAAAATTGTAACACCCTAAGAAAAGAGACTATAGAGGATTTCAGAAAATGGAAAGATATTCCATGCTCCTGCGTAGGAAGAACCAACATCGTGAAGATGGCCATGCTCCCAAAATTTCTGTACACATTTAATGCAATCCTATCAAAGTGCCACCAACATACCTCCCACACTTAGAGAAATCACTCCTAAAATTTATTTGGAACTACAAAAGACCTAGAATAGCCAAGGGAATCCCGGCCAATAAAGACAAAGCAGGAGGCATCACAATTCATGACTTGAAACTATACTACAAAGCCATTGTGATAAAATCAACATGGTATTGGCAACAAAATAGACCTTAGTATCAATGGAATAGATTAGAAGATGTAGAGGCATCTACAAACACACTCAGCCACCTGATCTTTGACAAAGGGGCCAAGCATGCTTACGGCAAGAAAGATAGCCTCTTTAACAAATGGTGCTGGAAAAATTGGCTTTATACATGCTGAAAACTAAAATTTGACCCAGGTTTATAGCCATGCACTAAGCTAAAGCCAAAATGGATTAAAGATCTAAACATTCAAAGAGGAACACTTAATCTCCTGGAAGAGAAAGTAGAAGGAACTCTTGATACTTAGGGGTAGGCAAAGAGATCATGAATAAACATATATTTGCATGAGAAACACTTCCAAGAATTAACAACTGAGATCAACTCTTCTTGAGGAGATTTGCTGCCAAAAGAAATTGTCAAAGTGAAAAGACAACCCACAAATTTTGAAAAAATCCTAATAACCACTCAGACTAATGTCAGCTCTCTCGAATTTGGAAGAACTAAGATACATTAGGGCCCTCAAACTTAAAGATCTGATCCAGAAATGGGCACCTGAGATGAGTACACACTTCTCAGAGGACGAAATTCAAGAAGCAAATAAATATATGAAAAAATGCTTCACATCGCTAGCCACCCATGAAATGCAAGTTAAAACAACACTGAGATACCATCTCACTCCAGAAAGAATGGCTAACATAAAGAAATCACCCAACAACAAATGTTGGAGAGGATGTTGTGAAAAGGGAACACTTCTCCACTGCTGGAGGGAATGTAGACTGGTGCAACCATTGTGGAGATTGTGTGGTCTCCTCACAAAAGTAGGACTGGAAATCTCATTCAAGCCAGCTATCCCCCTATTGGGAATTTTCCCAGAGGAACTATAAACATTATATCATATTGATATATGTGTACCTATGTTTATAGCAGCACCATTTGTGATAGCAAAATCTTGGAAACAACCAAGATGTCCATCACATGAGGAATGGTTGAAAAAGATGCGGTATTCCTATATAATGGACTCGACTAGAAAGAATGATAAACTTGAAGCATTTATATTGAAGTGGATGCCACTTGAACATATACTAATAAGTGAAATAAACAAGACACACATGTGCAAATATCGTATAGTCTCCCTAGTATAAGAACTCAAAAGAAGAAATACAAATAGGAAGCTGTAACAACAACTAGAAAGAATTTAGTCAGATAGGGTAAACTGAAGTTTGTATGTTGGAGGGTACTAATCAGCTTCTCTCTCTTTGTTTTTCATCCTTTTGAGATAGGGTCTCACTATGCAGTTCAAGCTGGCCTTAAGCTCACTTTGTAGCTTAGGCTGGTGTTGAACTCACAACAATCCTCCTGCCCCAACCTCCCGAGTGCTGGTATTACAGGCCTGCGCCACCACGCCCCACTCTTAATCAGTTTCTCTTCTGGATGTTCAACAACCTAAGTTCACAGATCAAAAATTGGAGAAATGGAAGGGTTGCAAGTTCAGCCAAAATTTTGGCCCAAGTCTTTCAAGGTCAGGGAAGACTCTGGATGCAGGAGAACCTGTACTGTAACATCATGAAACTCAGTTGTGTCCCAAATTTTCTGATCAAGGAAGCTATGGGGCCACAGAAGAACACGATTCATAATCTATAGTGTTCCTAATGAGACTTACATGGAGATAAAACTTTCTCTGAGTTTGTCACAGAGAGAAAATTGGTCAAGCAATGACCGTGACCCATCAACATGGCTGACACAGACAAAGGATCTACAGAGTGCGGTACAGGGTTACAGGATAAACCCTGAGAGGACTTGACTGACCTCATCAGATAGAAAAGCTACATTTTTTTGTTATATAGGTCTTGCTTTGTCTCGGTGTTAACCATCTAGCTGAAAAGAATAAGGATGAGGTGTATAAAATAAGGCCATAATAATAAACTGAGCTGTAAATGACTCTAGTCAACAACTTCTTCAGATAACCCACTATTATTGTGGACTTTTGGACTGTGTTTGATTTTGTTGCTGAGGTCAGGCACCTGTAATAATTGAATGAAAATAGAATGCCCATCTTTGACAGGTCTAAACAAGAAAAGGGGAATACATATGAAGAACCATTCTGTGTTTGTATAAACAGTACAGTTAGGATAAATATACAGTACTTCTGCAGAATTCCATGAGAAAAAAGATTTGCGCTAATAGTGTTTGGACAGGATATTCTGTCAGCTTCTTGTACTATGGACAGCCAGTTGGATATAAAGTATTAATTGTTGAAAATATACTATAATTGATCTTTAAAATATGCGATAAATATACAGCTACATTCTCTTAATTAATTGATTAGAAAAACAATAGTGTTTGCAAGTAGAATATCATGTATGCACCTTGTACAACAAAAACCACTCTGAAAACCATATGCAATGTATTAATTATTGAATCTGTCCTGTTAATTTGATTTGGAACTATCTCATTGCTATTTGTTCTTCAATAAAATAAAATAAAATTAAAAACGTGAAGTATATGAAACAAAGCTAATTAGTTTTCCAGTTATTTTTTCACCCTAATATATGTATTAGGCAGCTTTTATTTGTAATGGTGTGAAGTTTCATATTCACCCATGTTTATCCAGTATAGTTTATAATAGCTATGTTTGGAAGCAATCCAAATGCCAATCAACCAGCGAATGATAAGATTTTTTTTTAACAATGGAGTACTACTCAGCCATAAAGGATAAACTTGAAGCATTTATAGCTAAATGAATCAACCTCAAGACCATATTCTTAAGTGAAATAAATTGGACATCTATGTGTAAATATATTATTTCTCTGGTGTGATAAAATTAAAGTGTAAATTGGAAACAAAATGTATAGTAGATATTATGAATTGGAATGTAAGTGGTCAAAGATAAAAGTGGGTTGGAGGGGTGGAAGGGAAAAGAAAAAAATGGAAAATAAGGATAAAAGGGAAACAAAATTTTGTAAATATGGAGGAGGAGGATAGGTTGAAGAGAGGAGAGGGGAATGGGATAAAAAGATAAACTAAGATGTGTCATGCACAGGTACAAATTCCTTATGAAGAAAATGATCTTTATGCATATCTAAGTTGTGTCACTAAACCTAATTAAAAAATCAAGAAAACAATGTTATAGGCTGATTTTCTTGACAAACATCTATGCAAAACTTCTTAATAAACTCGTGAAAGCAGAATTTTTACCACATATTAAAAAGACCAAACACTAGGATCAAATTGGCTTTGTCAGCCTTAGCTCCTGCACTAGACAGAATCACGTATCATTTCCAATCATAGGTCTTCATGGGGATTTCTGCTGCTACGACTGTTCACTCATACTCCTATGGCTTTTCACCTCTGTTGTTAGCCAAAGACTCACCTGTCAGTCACCTGTCACACAGATCCATGAGTAGAAAGTTCAGCTCTATCGGCTGATCTTTACTGAGCTTCAGTTTAGACAGCATTGGGTGTCCCACAGTGCTGAAGAATAAGAAACTTCTTTAAATTTTTTTTTTTTTTTTGCAGTACCAGGGATTGAACTCAGGACCCTGTGCTTGCTAGGCAGGCACTTATTCCACTGAGCCATCTCCCTAGCCCCTGTTGAAGAATAAGAAGCCGAAGGCTCCCTAACGCAGCAGCAGTAGTGGCATCAGTGGCTCTGTGGTAGCTGCGAAATATCCAAACCTTTTGTGATGATGATACATCTGTCTAGAGAATGAGCCATTGCACTGGTTACAGGGATCCCTCCAGCTTTGCTGAGGATGTACTAGAGGTCCTTGATGAGGAAGGAACTCAAGAAGACTTAGAGTACAAACTGAAGGGATTAATTGACCTAACCTTAGACAAGAGCACGAAGATGAGGCAGGAAGCTCTTGAAGGCATTAAAAATACATTTGTTTCAAAAATGCTCTATGAATTCATTCTGGAAAAGAGAATGACATTAACTGATAGTGTTGAATGCTGTCTGAAAAAAGGGAAGAACAAAGAGCAGCACGCAGCTGTGGTGCTGTCTTCTGGGCTTTCTTTTCAGCTGTGGCCTGGCATTGAAAGTGAAGAAATTTTATTTTTTATTTTGATGGAACTGGGGATTGAACTCCTGCCCTTGCACTTGCCAGGGAAGCACTTATTCTACTGAGACATCTTCCCAGCTCCCTTACTAACATGAAATCCCAATTGCTGATTCTTTGTGATAGTTTCTGTGCAATTAGGATTTTATTCAAAAAGTCTTTGTCTATTTCAATGTCCTCTAGAGTTTTATTAATTAATTTTTTTTTTTTTTGCAGAGCTGGAGATTGAACTCAGGCCCTTGTGCTTGCCAGGAAAGGACTTATTCAACTGAGTTATTGCCCCAGCCCCCAAAAGTTAAGAGATTTTAAAGAATCTTGGGCCTATCCTAAAGAAAATAATGTGTGGCAGAACAGCTAGTGTCCAGGTGAGGCAAACATGTGCCACTTGCTTTGGAATTTGTTCTTTTATTGCCACAGATGACATTACTGAACTGTATTCAACTCTGGACTCTTTGTAAAACATCTTTACCAAGTTCTATCTCAAAGACAAAGATGCCAGTAGTATTTGTAGCATGTCCTCCACTGTGCTCCACATCAGCTCCCTTCTCTCCTGGACGTTGTTACTGACCATCTGCCCCACCAGCAAAATAAAGGAAAGGCTGGAGATGCGTTTCCATAAACTGCCAAGCTTGCTTTCTTGTGATGATGTAAACATGAGAATAGCTGCTGGTGTGGGGTAGATGTATGGCTACTTTCTCTTGGTTCAGTGAGAGGGAAGAGTTGTACTAGAAGTGTTTAGACAAGATATCATGTCCGCATCTTGTACTATGAATGGCTACTGTGAAGACAGCAATATGCAATGTATTAATTATTGTGACTGTCCTGCTAACCTGTTTTGAAACTGTCTCATTGCTATTTCTTTATGAAAAATGAATTTTAAAAACAGAGTATCTGCTGGTGAATCTTTGGTGCATCTGTTTGTATTGGCCAGATAGATGGAGAGTGACTTTTTTATGAAGACATAGAATCTTTGACCTAGATACGGAGGCTACAGATAGAAATAAACACCGGGCCAAAGTGGACAAGAGAAAGCAGAGCTCCATGTTCAGAGGCATCCTGCGGGTGGTTGAGGAAAGGGATTTTTCCAATAGAAACTTAAATTTGGTTCTGAATGCATGTATATCGATACCTGGGTCAAGAAACACACTTACGACACCTTTAAAGAAATCCTTGGATCAGGGATGAGTACCACTTGCAGTCAAATGAATTCCTGTGCAGTGTTTGAACTTGGATGCCTGGTGATGCTTGATGCTGCAATGCTTGAAGCTATAAGGCTTTCTCATTTTGAAAGGCATTTATATAACTCTGCAGCTTTCAATGCAAGGACAAAAGCTCGAAGCAAGTTCCTGGATAAGAGAGCAAATAAGAGGGGTGGGGAAGGTGAGGTCAGATGGAGGGCGGGCTCTTGTTTCCCTGCTGTTGGCCTCAATGGCAGTGGCTGGTGGTGGGCTGGAGGCTGCGACCTTGTAGAAGCTTGTGTTGTGGTGGAAGAGGGTGCTGAGTGCCAAAGAGATGGAGCTGTACAAGGTGGCACAGGCAGCGGGTCTTCCCATCCACCCTGAGGTGTACAAGATCCTGGTGGACCTGCTGAGTCTGAATGTGGCCCACCTTGCGGTCTTCCAGATGCTCAAGTCTATGTTCGCTGGGCAGAGCTTGTCTAGTGATCCCCAGCACCCTGCTGCTGTGCCTCGTCCAACATACCTGAGACTTAAGGGAGGAACAGAGGAACCTAGCTCTTGGTGGTGTACCCACATTGACAGAAGGCAGCAGCCAAGAAGGACTGAGCTAGAGGATGCCCAAGGGGGGCAGGCCTGGGAAGAGTCCCTCTTGTAGCAGCACATAATGTGGTAGCTGAGACTGCTAAATGTTCCCAAAATGCTGATGTCTGGATCAGACATTCTCTCTCTATTTTAAGAGGTATTAAACATAAACATTCCTGGGCATTGAGGCATGTTCTTGTTAATTCAGTACTCAGAGGCAAGACTACAAATTTGAGGCCAGCCTGGGCAATGGTGCAAGGCCCTGTTTCAGAAAATAAGAAGAGATAGGGAATTAAGTAGCTAAGTGGTAGGGCGTAGCATGTGGGTGGCCTTGGGTTCAACCCCCACTAATTTAAAGAAAGAAAAGCATACAGACTTTCATTAGTTCTGTAAAACAAAAACAAAAACAACAAAAGAGAGCAGATATTGGAGAATTCTAGATTTTATCACTTGACATTTTTCTAATTTCTTTTCCTATTTTTAATGTATATAAACCTTAGAGACAGTTTTTATGTTGGGTTATGTTATCTCATTTTGTAGGGGGGGTGGATTATATATTCCTTCTAACTTAATATACAATATTGTAAATGAGTTCTCATTTATCAAATATTCTATAAATATAATCTGTAAATATGAATAAGGAATAGTGTTTATTCTGTTTAAGAAATGAAGGAAAGGATGGCATTTCACTTGATTTCATGTTGAGAAGAGTTTGATTTCTTATAATGTGCTTGTTGAAATATGGCCAAATTTAATGATACACATACAAGATCATTAACTTAACATCTTAGTGTTTTAATTCAGATTTCAGAAGCTAGCTCCTTGGAAAAAACTGCTATATTTTATTTATTTATTTTTGGTGGAAACAGGGATTGAACTCCAGACCTTGAGTTTGCCAGGCAAGCATTTATTCCACTGAGCTATCTCCAAAGCACAGCTGCTGTATGAACTGTAGCTGTTTCATTTTTATCACTGGGATGAACAGGGATTATACACTAAAATTTGCAAGAGCTAAAGACCACTGATTGACTTTTCAGCTCCTGGGAGTTTGTGGCGAGTTAGCCCAGGCTAGAAAGGTTACTGACCTGACCCTTTGAGGTGGTGACACTCTTTTTATCTGCTGTGTGAGAGGTTGTTCTTATCACTTGGAAATAAAAATCTTTTCACAATGGAAGTGCTTGTATTCTTATAAAAGAAACATTTTTGTAACTTAGAGAAAGATAGTTCAAAATGCTCAAATCAGATAGAACCTTTGTCTGTTTGAAAACTTCAAAATGAAATAAATATAGTAATGTAAAAAAATTGGCTTTATCCCAGGGATGGAAAGATGTTTCAACATGAAAATCAGTAAACAGAATTTACCACCTAAAGAGAATAAAAGATAAACATTATGATTATCTCAATTGAAGCAGAAAAAATCTGCAATAGAATTCAAAGTCCCTTCATGATAAAAACTCTGAGGGAAAACTAGATATTGAAGGGTCATTCTTTGGTATGATAAAAATCATATATAACAAACACACAGCCAGTATCATCCTAAAAGGGGAGAAGTGAAAACATTTCCTCTGAAATCAGGTACTAGACAAATGTGTCCATGCTTGCCACTCTTATCCAATAGGGCCTTGAAATTTTAGCTAGAACAATTAGGTAAGAGAAAAAAATCTCAAAGGGATACAAATGAAAACAAGGTAAATTTATCTTTGTTTGCAGTTAATATGATCTCACAGTTAGAAAGCCTTAAAGACTCTACCAAAAGACTCTGAGAGCTGATTAAGGAATTCAGCAACATAGGCTATAAAATCAAAACTTAAATCAACACGTTTATGATTCACCAATAGTAGAGTAGCCAAAAAAGAAATAGAGAAAAATCTCATTAATAATGTCTTCAAGTAGGTATTAATACTATCTTCAAGTAGGCTGAGGTAGGAGGATCATTATGAGTCTGAACTATATCAGACCTTGCTACCTTGTATCAAGTAAAATATAAAATATCTAGGGATTAGATGAGGAGATAGCTCAGTGGCATAAGTGCCTGCCCGGCAAGTGCAATGTCCTGGGTTTGATCCCGGGTACTTCATGCCATTCTGGCAGCACATGCACATAATCCCAACACCAAGGAAGCTGAGGTAGGAGGGTCACTATGAGTCTGAACTATATCTGAACTTGTATTAAAAAAAAACCAGTGTGAGCAGTCATGGTGATTTCCTGGTGCCACTTAAGAATTTTGGTGGACTATGAACAGCCTGAAGTACTCTGGTAAGTTCTGATCTCCCTTATCCCCAAGAATACAGGCATGTAGCTTCTGCTGGTGCTGCTCCAAACTTTTAAGAACTTAGGAGAACTCTAGGAAGCCTTCAGGACTCTATCTGGGTGATTGCTTGGAGCTTGAAAAATGCCAAACTGCAGAAGCAAAAGGCAGTCTCAATCTTCTAGCCCATCCAGAACAAATCCAGGAGATAAAAACATAAGAACTTGGAAATCACACATCTAAAATCTCTGCAATTGGAGTAAAGAAACAAGTCTATATTTCAGTCTATAGAAGAAATAAGAGCAGAATAAATCTCCCAGGTCCAAAAAGAAAGGATGATTGTGAAAGAATTGCTCAGCACAGCTAAGGAAGACTTAGATAGAAAAGTAGATGAGAATAGAAAAAATGATGTCCTTCCATGACAAAGAATGACTGAATGAACAATACAGGAAAGAACTAGAATATATAAAACAGATTCACTCAGATATCCAGGATACTAAGAACTCCATTGAAAGCTGAATAAACCACTTAAATGAAACTGAAGATAAACTAACAGCTAATGAACATGAAATAAAAGATATCTTAAAACTAACAAGCAACAAGGAAATAACAGTTCTGCAGATACAAGACAATGCAAAAAAAATAATATAAGAATAACTGATGCCAGTGAAGCAGTGGGAGATAGCACAAATGACATAAAAAGACAATTTGCAGAAGTAGTAGCAGAAAAATTTCCAAACACACAAAAAAAAACCCAACCTGACACTAATAAGCAAGGCATATAGAACTTCATGCAGCCATAATCACAATAAATCTATAGAAACACATGTAATAATCAAGTTTTCAGAAATTCAATAAAAGAATAGAATATTAAAGGCTGCTACAGAGAAGATATAGATCACCTATAATGGTAAGACCATCAGAATCATGGCAGATTTCTCAACACAAACTGTCAAGTCAAGAAGAGTTTGGAGTGAAGCATTTCAGGTCTTGAAAAAAAATAACTTGCCACCCAGATTGATGAACCCTGGAAAACCATCTATTAAATATAAAGGTGAAATATGATCCTTCCATGACAAAGAATGACTGAAGACATTCATGACAACCAAACAAATGCTATGAAGAGTACTGAAAGATATTCTAGCAAGAGACAAGTGATCGCAGCTTCAAAAATAGCAGAAAGGACCACCAATCAGAGAAAGTAATTAAGAGAGGAAAAATTATGGAATCTATATCAGGAAAATAACATGACAAAGATTAGCCAATATGTATTAATTTATAACCATCAATGTAAATGGGCTCAATTCACCAATCAAAAGACACTGACTAGCAGAGTGGATTAAGAAACAAACTCAAACAATATGCTGCATACAAGAGACACATTAACTCAAAAGGAAACTCACAGACTAAAAGACAAGAGTTGAAAACAATCCTCTGTGCCACAGGAAATCAAAGAAAAGCAGGGCTAACAATCCTGTTTCAAGACAATATCAACATCAAATAGAAAATCATCCAAACAGATAAAGAAGGTCACTATATACCCATTAAGGGAAAACTGCAAGAGGAAGACATAGCAATGATAAATATATATGCACCCAATGTAGGAGCACCCTCTTACATAAGGCAAATTTTAACAGACAAGAAAAAGTAAATGGGCAGTAATGAAATAGTAATGGGGAGCTTTAAAACACCACTGTCACAAAGAGATAGATCAACTAGGCAAAAAATCTGCAAAGAAATAATATAACTAAACCAAACTTGTGAAGAAATTGATTTGATAGACAGTGTTTCACCCAGAAACAACAGAATGCAAATTCTTCTCAGCTGCACATGGTATATTCTCCATAATAGATCATACACTAGCACTTAGAGCACTCTTAAGTAAATGCAGAGGAATTGAAATTACTCCTGCTTACTATCTGGCCACAGCACAATCAAACTGGAAATTATTGACAAAGGAAACTACAAAAACACCAAAACACATGTAAATTAAATAATAATCTCTTAAACAACCAGAGTTACAAATGAAATTAAAGAAGAAATTAAAAATTATTTGCAATAAAACAAAAATGCAGATAAAACTTACCAAAACCTGTGGGATACAATGAAAGCTGTCTTAAGAGGAAAATGTATGGTGGTAAATTTGCATATGAGGAAAACAGGCAAGCCCTAATAAGTGATCTTTGCTGCAACTGAATCTGCTAGGAAAAGAAGAGCAAGTCAAACCCAAAGCCCAAAGAAATCAGGATATCATAAAGATTAGAGCACAAACGAATGCACTGCAGAGGAAGAAAACAATACAAAGAATAAATAAATAAATAATTGGTTATTTGTTTTTTAAAATAATTTTATCAAGAAACAGCGATGAGAGTTTCAAAACTGATTAGTAGAACAGTTTCAATAATTAATACATTGCATATTGTCTTCATAGTGGTTATTCACAGTACAAGATGCAGACATGATATCCTGTCCACAAACACTATTAGTACAAATTTTTTTATTCACTGAATGAAAAGAAAGTAGTTGTATATTTATCCTAAGCATTTTGAATATACAGATACAAAATGGTCCTTCATTTGTATCCCTTTTTTGTTTAGTCCAGTCAGAGATGGGTATTCTATTGGCATTTAAATATTTTAGGTGCATGAATTCAGCAAAATATTCCAATATAGTCCAATTGTCCATAATAGTAGTAGATTCTCTATAGAACTGGCAATGTCAGAATTTGTTGACTTGAGCCTTTTACAGCTCAGGATATTAATATGGCTTTACTTCTTATACCTATTTGTATACTTTTCTGCTGGATGGTTAAGAACAAGATAAAGCAAGACCCATATAATAAGAAATGTAACTTTTATATCTGATAATGTCAGTCAAGTCCCCACAGGATTTATCCTGCAACCCTGTACTGCACTTTGTAGATCCCTTGTCAGTGTCAGCCGTGTGGATGAGTCACAGCCATTGCTTGACCAATTTTCTTTCTGTAAAAACCTTAAGGAAAGTTTTCTGTCCATATGACACCTTAGGCACACTATACATCATAGATCACATCCCTTGGTGGCCGCATAATCTCTTTGATCAGAAAATTTGGGGCACAGTTGAGTTCCATGATGTTAAAGTACAGGTTCTCCTATGTCCTGAGTCTTCACTGACCTAGAAAGGCTAGGGCCAAAATGTTGTCTGTCCTTGCAGCCTTTCCTTTTCTACAATTTTTGACCTGCAAACTTAGGTTGTTAACCCTCCAGAAGAGAAGGTGATTATACAGACGTTTTGATATCTGAGCATACACAGCATTGTAGCAGGACAGTCCTGTGACATTTTTTTGTCTCTTCTTTTCATTTATTACCCTTTTTTCAAAACAAACATTTAATCGAGTGACAGTGTGGCAGTAATTGGTATGTCATGACAAACAGACCAGAATGACAAGCATTCTAAGCATGACCCTAGTATTACACATTGCTATCTTAAGCACAGTTGCTTTTCCATGAAATTGAATGGGAAACAATTTTCCCAAACTCATTCCTAGAGGAAAATACTATTTTTGTTCTTAACGAGAGAAAGATCCCACTAAACAGTAGAGTTACACATCAGTCTCTCTAATGAATATATGGAAAAATTCTTAATAAAATACTAGCAAACCAAATGCAGCCAATCAACATGATGATTATGCATCATGTTTAAATGGAATTCATTGGAAGAATGTAGGGATGATTCAATATATGCAAATCTGTAAAGGTAGTACACTATATCAATAGAATCAAGAACAAAAGCCACATGATCATTTCAATAGATGTAGACAGAGCTTTTGACCTACTCTAACTCTCATTCATGATAAAAACCCTATAGAGAACTGGAACATATGGTCCGTATCTCAAGGTGATAAAAGCCATCTATGAGAAATGAACAGCCAACATGTTACTAAATGGGCAAAAACTGAAGACCTTCACTTTAAAATCGGGAACAAGACAAGGATGTCTGCTGCTTCCACTCCTTTTTGATATAGTTCTGGAAACATTATCCAGAGCAATCAGACAAGAGAGAGAAATAGAATAAGGATTGAAGACTGGAATATATGGTCCGTATCTCAAGGTGATAAAAGCCATCTATGAGAAATGAACAGCCAGCATGTTACTAAATGGGCAAAAACTGAAGGCCTTCACTTTAAAATCGGGAACAAGACAAGGATGTCTGCTGCTTCTACTCCTTTTTGATATAGTTCTGGAAACATTATCCAGAGCAATCAGACAAGAGAGAGAAATAAATAGAATAAGGATTGAAAAGAAGTGTAATTGTCATTATTTGCAGATGTTCTACATAGAGGACCCCAAAACTCTTCCAAGAGTTTTATAGATTTAAGTACCAAATTTAGCAGTGCAGCAAGATACAAAGTCAACACCCAAAAATCAGTAGCATTTTCGTGCACCAACAATAAACACACTGAGAAAGTAGTGATACTCCCTCTTTCATATTAACATCTAAAAAAATGAAATATTTAACAAATAAATCTCACAAAGGACATAAAGGATTTATGCAGTGAAAATTATGGTACTTTGAGAAAAGAGAATGAAAAGGATTTGGCAAAATGGAAAAATATTCCATGCTCCTGAATAGGAAGAACCAACACTGAAAATGGTCATACTCCAAAAATTGCTGTACAGATTCAATGCAGTAGGGGGATAGCTGGCTTGAATGGGATTTATAGTCCTATTCTTTTGAGGAGTCTCCATATTGACCTCCACAATGGTTGTACTAGTCTACATTCCCACCAGCAGTGGAGAAGTGTTCCCTTTTCCCCACAACCTCTCCAACATTTGTTGTTGGTTGATTTCCTTATGATAGCTATTCTTTCTGGAGTGAGATGATATGTCAGTGTTGTTTTTATTTGCATTTCACGAATGGCTAGCGATGTGGAGCATTTTTTCATATATTTGCTCGCTTCTTTAGTTTCGTCCTCTGAGAAATGTGTATTCATCTCAGATGCCCATTTCTGAATTGGGTCTTTAAATTTGAGGGCCCTGTTGGATACATTGTATCATAGAGATATATGTGTACCTATGTTTATAGCAGCACAATGTGTGATAGCAAAATCTTGGAAACAACCAAGATGTCCATCACATGAGGAATGGTTGAAAAAGATGTGGTATTTCTATATAATGGAGTATTACTCAGCTATTAAGAATGATAAGTTTGAAGCATTTATACTGAAGTGGACGCCACTTGAACATATACTCATAAGTGAAATAAACCAGAC
>PVKA01013138.1:15273-55990 GCA_004027165.1 Ctenomys sociabilis
AAAAAAAAAAAAAAAAAAAAAAAAAAAAAAAAAAAAAAAAAAAAAAAAAAAAAAAAAAAAAAAAAAAAAAAAAAAAAAAAAAAAAAAAAAAAAAAAAAGTGAAAAAACAGAAACAAAGCTTTTGTAAAGAGGGGTGCAGGGGTGGGGAGGGCTTGGAGGAAGGGTAGGGTAATAGAAAACAAAGAAGGAAAGTCATATCAGGCACAGGTACAGTTCTCTATGATGAGAATTGAATGCAATCATTATGTATATCTAAAACATACTAAGAAAATCTGTCTGAAACAAAATGATAATAAATGAGTGGATCCTAAATCCATTAAAGGGTTACAAAAGGAGGAACAGGTAGAAGGGCACAGAGAGAAGGTGATGTGAACACAGAAGCCGAGGTTGGAATGGCATGCTCCTTGGAATGGCATCCAAGGAGCACCAAGTGTCCACCAGCATTAGGAGAGCCCAGGGGACAGAGATTTAGGGGGAGGAGGACCCACACACATCTTGATTTCATATCTCTGGCCTCCAGGATTATGAGAAAATAAAATTCTCTCTTTTTAAACCATCAAATTTGTGATGACTCTATGGGCAGCTTGGAAACTAAGATACCTGTGTGGAGGCAGGAAACAAAATGTTTTCTGAGAGTAGACAATACTTGCTCTAGGTTTTAAGAGAGCCAAAGGGCAGGATCTCATTAATGCCAGGCAAGCACATACATGTGCAGGACCAAAACAGTTGGCTGCAGCTGGAGCGCACCCAGCATGATCGCGTGGTGGGTACTCGATGACAGGTAGAGGCCAGGCTGGGTCGAGCAGTATCTGAGAGGAGGGAGTCTCCAGTGGACTCGGCAAAGAGAGAGTGTGTTGTACTCAGCAGCCTTCTCCTTCAAAGGAGCAGAGAACAGTTTCAGCTGTGAGAAACTTCCAGCGTGTGCCCCAACTGCTCTACTCCTATAATGTGAAGGTAACGTCTGGCAAACAAACAGACATGTAAAACTATTTACACTCTCCTGGGTGCAAACTCAGAACAATTTAAAACAGAACTCTAGCAGGTATGTGTACACCTGTGTTCATCACAACATTAGCACAACAGTCAAGAGGTGGAAACCACCCCTCAGCCCACTGATGGAGGAGTGGATAAATAGGTAAGTGCATCTATCGAGTGGGATATCATTCAGCCTTAAAAGGAGCACAGTTCTAACATGTAGGCCATCTTGAACACAGTGTCTTAGCACAATTAAAGGACTGAAATAAATGCAACAAAAAGGACAGAGTTTTTTTGATCACACGAGTAGGAACTCCCCAGAGATGGAAAATACAACAGAAGTCACTTGTGGCTGTGGAAAGGAGAGGGAGCCACCAATGAGCAGTGCGGGCTGCTGGGGTGATGCACAAGCTTCAGAAAGCCAGTGAGGATAGCTGCTCATCCTCATGAGCACACTCAGTACATTGAACTCTACAATTTTAAATGGTCAAAATGGTTGCTTTTATACTAGGCATATTTTGCCACAAGCAAAATAAAAATAGGTTGTGTTTAAGGGGAAAAAATTCTATGAAATACGGACTGACCATAGTTTGCCAACTCCTGCTCTAAAATTTTCTACAACTGAAGTGGCTGTGGGTATAATAACTTCAAAATTATCCCAAAGGCCAGCCAGATAGTTTAGGGGATCAAAGCACCTGCTTAGGCTGGGATTTGATCCCCTGCATGCCATGCCAGCCTGGGGCACACTGAGATGGTGATTGAGACTGGTTTTGGTGGCACTTGCCTGTAATCCTAGCCTCTGGGAAGCTGAAAACAGGAGGATCACTATGAGTCTGATCTGGGTGGTGAGACCCTGCAGACCCTGTACTAAATACATTTTTTTAAAAGAAGAAAAAAAAAGAATTATCCCAGCAGCGTAGACACAAGGTAGTGACAACCCCACACCCACCCCTCTGTCATCTCTGGCATTGGATCGTGCTTCATCTAGAGGATAAATATGCACATATCCTGAACACACAGGCATATCAGGGACATGAAAGAAGACATATTTGGGTTGACCTGTGTGAGTTTAAGCTTCCAAACCTTGTGATTTGTATTAAGACCAGCTGTGGAGCTCAGAAGAGAAAAATCTGCTGCTGGGGGCCACATAGAGACCACTGCGTAGGAACTCACAGGTGCTCAGGCATCGCTTACACTCCCTATAAGTCAGCCCTAATCAGGTGGATCTACTTTGCTGGCTCTAAGGTGTCCTACACCAGAAAAAGCATGTTGCTTACAAATGAGACCACGCAACAGGGCATTGCACCATCTCTGGAACAGCTGCCACCACCCGTAGACATATTTTCATCAGAAGAATAAATATCTTCTTAGAAATATACATGAAACATGAAGTTTGCAGTCATAATTCAATATATAACAACTTGCAAAAACCCTGCAGGTTTATTAGATACCTAATAAAAATAAATCACACTCATGTTTTCAAAATGAGTCTTCATGTATTGTGTTTATTTTTCAGGCGTGCTATAAATTAACTGTGAAATGGTACTTCCTTTAGGGACACCCTCCCCCAAGAAAGGGGCTAGAAGACTAAAGAACGCAGACATGCATCATGTCTGCAGGAATCATTTTTTAAAAAGATCAAATGTAATATTTTCTTTCATCATGGACAACTGCTTTGAGATTTTCCATTCGAGCAGCCTTGAACAGAGCCCCTAGCGCTGGCCAATTACTCCTGACAAATACCATTTGGGCATGAGTGATGTAAGTGAAATAAAACAGTGGGGGGGCATGATAAAAGGGTTTTTTTTTTTTTTTTTTTGTCTGCTGGGAACTTACTGTAAGTTGCACATTCACAAGGTAAGGCCAAGCTTCCTGCCAGCGACAGATCCCTTGTGATCTGGAGTTCTAAGGTGACTTTTGTTTGACAGTAATAGGAAGAAAAGACAAAACTCAGTTTTCATGTCCCTTAAAAGGCACTCAACTCTCTCTTTTCCCCCTCACAAAGAAAAAAATATATATATAAACAAAGGAAGGAACACCAGGCCCTGTTCCAAATCATTCTACATGACATAAGCTAATGGGTGAAAACGATGCCACAAAATCAGCCCAGACAGCTGCCAGCAGCTCCACCGGCCAGCCTCTGTGAGCTGTGAGCAAGTCAGAACTGGCTGCAGAAAGCAAAGCCACCAGGAAGTGAAGGCCTGCGGCATTCAAAGTGCCAAGAGTTCTCCTAAGTTTCCTCCCCTCCTGAGTCTTCCTGCCCCAGAACCCATGCCGCTTACGACAAAGCAACAAGGGGACTTGCTGACCTCATCAGATACAAAAGTTACATTTCTTGTTATATAGGTCTTGCTTTATCTTGGTCTTTTTTTATTGAAGAACAGATAGCAATGAGACAGTTTCAAACCAAATTAGTAGGACAGATTCAATAATTAATACATTGCATATTGTTTTCATAGTAGTTTTTTGTTGTACAAGGTGCAGACATGATATTCTCTTTACAAACAGTATTAGAGCAGATGCCTCTAATCAATGAATTAAGAGAATGTAGTTGTATACCTATCTTTTTTTCTAAAGCTGAATTATAGCACAGTTTCAATAATTAATAATTTTTACATTGTTATCTTCCTAGTGGTTATCCATAGTACAAGAAGCAGATAGGATATCCTGTCCAAACACTATTAGAACAAATCTTTCTTCTCATAGAATTACATAAAAGTACTGCATATTTATCCTAACTGTACTGTTTATATAAACACAGAATGGTTCTTCCTTTGTATCCCCTTTTTTTGCTTAGTCCTATCAGAGATCGGTATTCCATTGTCATTCAATTATTATAGGTGCTTCAATTCAGTGAAACAATCCAACACAGTCCAGCAGTCCACAATATTAGTGGGTTATCCAAAGAAGTTGTTGACTAGAGCCACATACAGCTCAGCTTATTATTATGGCCTTATTTTATATACCTCATTTTTATACTTTTCTGCTGGATGGTTAAGACAAAGATAAAACAAGACCTATATAACAAAAAATGTAACTTTTGTATCTGATGACGTCAGTCAAGTTCCCTCAGGGTTTATCCTGTAACCCTGTACCTCACTCTGTAGATCCTTTGTCAGTATCAGCCATGTGGATGAGTCACACCCATTGCTTGACCAGTTTGTTCTCTGTGAGAGCCTGTAAGAATGTTTTCTCTCTAGGTCACTCTCCTTAGGCACACTACACATCATCAATCACATTCCTCTGTGGCTCCATAATCTCCTTGATCAGAAAATTTGGGGTACAACTGAGTTCCATGGTGTTACAGTACAGGTTCTCCTATGTCCTGAGTCTTCACTGACCTTGAAAGGCTAGGGCCAAATTGTTGACTGACCTTGCAGCCCTTCCATTTCTCCAATTTTTGATCTGCAAATTTAGGTTGTTAACTATCCAAAAGAGAAGCTCATTATTACCCTTCAACATATGCAGTTCAGTTTACCCCAACTGACTAAATTCTTTTTAGGTGCTGTTGTACCTTTCTATTTGTATTTCTTCTTTTGATTTTTTTATAAACCAGACACACATGTGCAAATATCGTATAGTCTCCCTAGTATAAAAAATTTATCTTGGTCTTAGTCATCCAACAGAAAAGTGTAAAAATGAAGTATATAAAGTAAAGCCATATTAATATGCTGAGCTGTAAAAGGCTCTAGTCAACAACTTCTGTGGATAACCCACTACTACTGTGGTCTGCTGGACTGTGTTGGAGTGGTTTGCTGAATTCAAGCACCTATAATAATGAATGACAATAGAATAACCATCTCTGACAGGAAGGCGATACAAATGAAGGACCATTCTGTATTTGTATATACAGAATAGTTAGGATAAATATGCAGTACTTTTATGTAATTCTGTGAGAAGAAAGATTTGCACTAGTAGTGTTTAGACAGGATATCCTGTCTGCTTCTTGTACTATGGATAACCACTAGGAAGATAATAATGTAAAAAGTATTATTGAAACTGTACTATAAATCAGCTTTGAAAAAAAAGATAAGTATACTGCTACATTCTCTTAATTCAATGAATAGAGGGATCTGCTCTAATAGTGTTTGTAAATAGAATATCATGTCTGCACCTTGTACAACAAATAACCACTAAGAGAAGAATATGTAATGTATTAATTATTGAATCTGTCCTACTAATTTGATTTGAAAGTGTCTCATTGCTATTTGTTCTTCAGTAAAATTATGGAAAAATAAAAAAAAAAAGTCACCTCACCACCACCCAACCTCTTCCGACCTCCTTCCCTGCCTCTGCCTCTTTAACACTCCATGGTTAAACTTGATCTCAGAGTTGCTGCAGCAGGGAATCTGAGAGCAGTGCCTGGAAATAATGGACAGGAACACAGAGTCCAGGTGGGATCCTGCAGCCCTGGACTCACAGAGGCTCTCCCCTTCCAGTGGGTGGCCTTGGGTGCAGAAGGGACTTCACCTGCCAACCGACTGAGCAGCACAGCAGCACTTTTCTCATTTCTCAGGAGCACAACAGGCAGCCTTGACTCCTGGATGTGGCCATCCAGAGCCACACCGGGACTGCACCACTACACACAGTCCCTGTAAGGGCTAAGCCACTCCCACAGTTCATCCCACAGTGCCGGAGCCTCCTGGTCACACTGCACACTGTATGTGCAGTGACTCTGTGACTTCACACCACCCTGCTCTGTAGGAGAAACACATGCTATATTTTCCTGCTGTGTGTAAAAATACATGTATACTGGGGCTCTGCAGTGTGACTGCCCAGAGGTCCCTACCCAGTCTGCACTGTTGATGAGAGACCCACAGTCCCACCTGGCACGGCCAGAGGTCTTTCAGAGCAGGTAAACCCCTTAAAAATAGAGGCAAAAGGGCCAGCCAAATAGCTCAGCAGGCCAGGAGTTCAATCCCAGGGCCTGCCTTGCCAGCTCTGCCCTGAGGGTGCACTGAAAAGGCAATTGAGACTGATGTGGTGACACATACCTGCAATCCCAGCTCTTGGGAGGCTATAAAAGGCAGATCACTATGAGTTGGATCTAGTAGTAAGACCTGAACACCCTACAGACCCTTCCCTAAAATCAAAAAAAAAAAAAGGTGTAAAAGCCCTAGTCATCACTCTGATTATCAGATCTCCTGGCTCTTCAAGCAGAGCTCAGGCCACCTCACTTGGTAGTGGAGCTGCCACCAAAGGCACCTGTGTCAAGTGTGGGTGTCCTTGACAGCACTAAACAGATACCTGATAGACACATTGGCTGAGCCAGCAAACTAGTACAGTCATTACTCTGGATATGCTGGGGATGGGATCACAACCTAACCCTAACCCTGACCCTAACCTTATTCCTAAGAGATAAGAGTACTGTCATAGACCCAGATAGCAACCTACCTAGACCTGTATAGGACAAACCATCTCTTGATGCCTTATAATACCTAACACAATGCAAATGTCATGGACATAGTTGTTATGCTGTTTGGGGATAACGACAAGGACAAAATTATGCCCAAAACAGGTGTAATTTTTTTCCTTTTGAATGTTTTTTATTCACATGTGGCTGAATCCACAGATGCAGAAGCCATGGGTGTACCCACAAACTGGCTGGTCCCCAAAAGCCATCCATAGCTTTCTGTCATAAGCAATACAGATTGTTCCCATGCAATCTGATTTGGTGGGTCCAGGAAGGTGGGTGGTCTGAGATTCTTCCATGGCATAGGCTCTGAACACTGCTGATATTATCTGGGGACCATGCTCTGAGGAATGAGATTGAGGCAAGCAACCCAAAAGACAAAGAAAAAGAAAAGATGCTGAAAGTGTGTATTTCACTTTCTAGGACATTTTCAGCAGTGGGATCCCTTCGCCAGACTTCAGCCCACAAAAGAAAGAAGCCTAGAAGTTGCCCATTGCCAATGTTTTGATCCTAGTAGTACTGGAAACATTATATTCTGAACACCAACAGAACATTTTCTACCTTGGAAAGTTCCTGCCTGTAGGTGTGTCTGAGGGAGCCACAGCTCCCAAACCAGGCTATGAGATACCTGCCTGCTCGGAAGGCTGAAACACAGCAATAAAAAAATCCCTTCTCATTACCAGCTGAATGCTGTCAAGCAAGATCTGTATCCCAAACACACAACAGCAAACCAGAATCACTAGTAAGGCAACCCCGATGAGATAAACAGGAAATTACAGTTCTATCTACTCTCCCAGCTTGAGAAACAGAACTCCAACACTGTGTAGGGGCTTCACCCAGTGTCCTTGCTTATACTGTCCAAATCAGGGTGCTGAGGAAGAAACCAACTTTTACACAAGACAATACCATGAGTAAGATAACAAAAGTAGGGAGGAGAAGAAAAATCATGATTAGAGATTCTCATCTCCACATTAAATTCCCAGAGCTACAGCATGATAGGGAAATGCCAGAGTCCAGCAGAGAGAAGTTACTTCCACTGAGACCACCAAGAGGTCACAACATGACGTAGTGCTAAGTTCACCCACAGCGGGACCTATGGCCTCAGGAGGAGCCATAGCTAAAGATGGACTTCCCCAAGCAGAGGAGGCACAGGTGCCCAGATGAACAGTGGGTGGGCCAGCGTGGAGGCCAAAGGCTGCCCACAAAATGACCACTTTCTCACTTTAGAAATAGCTGGCAGATGAGCAGTTGTAAGTCCCTCTTTCTTTGTGTGATCAATTTTAACCCCTTAAAGAGATTTCTCTTTTTCCTTACCCTTAAGGTAGAGCTGATGATGGAAATCAAAACCTCATACTAGTGTGAGAAACTCCTCAGAAGAAAGTGCTTACTTGTGGTGGGTGGGTCTGCTGGAAGACAGCAGTGCTCCTGAGTCTGATCACTTGCTCCTCCTCTGCCCAGTACCCTGGACTACCCTGCCCACCTGGCCAGCACCTTTCCAGCCGCTGTCACCTTGAGCTACTGTTTATCTGTCTGCTTCTTACTCAAGGATCCAATTGCCCAGAGGAAAATCTGAACATCTGCATTTGATTCCAGTAACAACAGAGAGAGTTGCTTTTGCCTGTTGGGGTTCTACTCACGTTTGAAACACACAAACACGTCGAAAAAGATTGTTACTCAATCCCATGGAGCTCCTATTCAAATCGACATCAACTCTGTAGTCCTCTGGCGCCATCTAGTGTACTAAAACAGAAGTGGCTCAAGGACATCACGAAGTCCCAGGAAGATTAAATAGATACCTTTTTTTTTTTTTTTTTTTTTTTTTTTTTTTAACAAGGGTTGTCTTTACTTGGTAAGTTTATCTTTGCTTTCTTTCACAGGTTCCCATATTTTCCAAAGGAGGTACAAGAAACATGTTATTGTTATGATTTGATTAAAGCAAGTTATTGCAAAAATGGTACTTCCAGGGGTACATGAGGTTCACCTTGGCTGTCAGAGCCTGTGACATTGGAATGACAGCTTTATCTACTTAGTAGTATATCACACAGTTGAATTAGCTAATTGAGGAGAGCACCAGGGATTGAACCTAGGGCCTCAACACTGAATTATAGCACTGACTCTTTTAAAAAATTTATTTTTTTGAGACAGGTTCTCTTCAAGTTGCTGAAATATAAAGGTTGGATTGGAACCTGCAGTCCTCTTGCCTGAGCCTCCCTGAAGGCTGGGTTGATGGCTATTGTGCCTGGCCGAATCAGTCAGTTTGAGAAGAGTGATAAGAGAAGAGCACCTGTCCAAAGTCCCCTGGTAAATGCGCGTTGCCAACAGGGCCAGAACCCGGTCGCCCAGATTCTAATCCTGCTCTGCCTTCCATTCTTCTTTCCTTGCCTGCCTGCCTTCTTTCCTTCTAAACAGACACTTTTCAGGCAGTAATCCAAACACCCAGGACACTTAGAGGTGTGGATCAGATTCAAAGGATACTCATGAAGAAAACAAAAACATAAAATGTATTGATCATCTGCTGTGGATTGGGTGTTTATATTTAACTGCATTTGCTGAGTCAAATGATAAAGCATTTGATCTCTGGATTGGTCTATACACATCGACTGATACTACTTAAAAGATTTATGCAGCGTAAATAGGTGTACCATGGGAATAGACACTCTCTCTATCTGGCCTTCCAAAGCTACTGTAATTAAAGGTTTCTGAAACCAGAATGTTCCAGCCAGAAAAAGTTAAGCCCCTTTTTATTCTATCTGGCAGCTCAGATAGGCTCTCTTGGAAGCCTTCCAGACCCTGACGCGGTGGTGCACCCAGATCAACTGGGTGAAACGCTCTTCAGGGAGGACCTCAGGAATTTTCAAAATTCCACATGTGGCTCCAATGCACAGCGAAGACTGTGAACCACTGTCTGAGGCTTAGGAAGCAAAGATAATCAAACAATGGTAAGGACTAACAGAAGCCCCAAAGGTCTGCTCTGCCTGCTTCCCACTCTCCTTTCACCCTGACCTGTTTTTTCAGTGACATTCTGAACTCCCTTTTATCTTCACTCAGTCTCCCTCTGCAATAAGGGCTAAGTTAGAACTAGAATTATTTACTGCCCAATAATGGCTAAGTAGGCTCTTTGCACTCCCAGCCTTTGGCCCCTCCCCCCAGTCTAGGTTGATGGAATATTTGGGTCTGAGCACTTTCCCTGGCACCAGGAGAGAGCTCTTAAAGACTAATTGCCAGAGCTGCTGAAATGGACAAGGATCCAAAAGGTCAACAGCACAGCCTTGCCCCAGGCTAAGCTCCTCAGGAATGGGACAGGAAGGGCCGGGCCCGTGGGGATCTGTTAGCCCTCTCACGTTCTCTAGTTTCAGCTACTGCCCTGTGAGGGTGGGATGGCTGTCCTGAAGGGGGCTGTAACTGAAATGGAACTGCCCCCAGCAGGAGATGCAGGGAGGGGACTTGGCCCACACACTCTGAGCAGCCCTTCTTTCTCCCTGAAGTTCAGCTCTTTTTAAACAGGAATTCCCTTCCATCAGTGAGCACTAAAAGGTCTGCAATGTTACCCATTATACTGCAAAAACAGGACCAATGAAAGACAGGAATCCTGGACAAAGCAGAGATGTGAACTCACACCAGCTGAAGGTGTGGGGCAGGCCACTTGGCCCCTCAGCGCCTTGGTGTCTTCCTGTCTGATCAGATGCAACACATGCTCATGAAGCTCTTACATTTCGTAAGATGGACACAACTGCACCACACAAGGAAGACTCAGAGCCTTTGGTCCCTTCTCCCCCACACCAATCCTACTGAAGTTTCTGGCTGTTCAGTAGAGTGAAAGCATTTGGAGGACTCCTTAGGGAGGGTGTGGATTTATAGTCTAGAGCAAATACACAGGAGAGGGCAAAGTTAGGATGGGGGGAGTTCTGCTCCTAAGTCCACAGTCCCAGAACATGGATCTCAGCCTCCCTAGGCTTCTACTACACAATGAGGAAAGCTGAGACATGTCACTCCTATCCCCCAATGCTCAACACATTAGAAGGAGCAGCTTGAACATCCCTGCCTGGTCTCAGGGTCATTTGCCTAATGCTACCAAGAATCCAAAAGGCCAAGCTGAACTTGCGGGCTCTTTGAGACTGCTACATTTGTGGTTTGCAAACTTAGCATGGACTGAAGTCCCCCGCGGTCCCTTTTGACACCCACACTCCTGGGAACGCACCCAGAAATTCTTCCTCAATGGGCCTACATGGGTCATGCTGTCTGGCTGCTTCTGATCACAACACGGTCTCAGTACAGGCTCCACCTGCTTGCACCAGGAAATTGCACACAGCTCTGCACTCGCCCTTTGCCACTCTGGGCCTACAAAAAGCCTGCCTTCTACAAAATGTCTCAAGCAGGTCCCTTGGAAAACTGAGCTGTCATTTTTTGGAAATGGGCTGTGATGTACTCATGGTTTTCTCTGCTTATCAAAAGCAGGACAGGACTGCAGGCAAGAGAGGACCTTTCAGGCAGCAGGACCTCAGCTCTGCCAGCACTTTCTTCTCAAGCCAGCCAGTCCTGCCACATGCTGACTTCACATAGCACTTGGTGCCCACCTGAGCCCAAGGGCACCTCTCCCTTCAGCTGTCTGAAGTGCAGGGTGCTGGCAGCCTGGGCCGAGTCCTGGCTGTGATGCTCAGCAAGAGCCCACCTTTCCACTGAGGTAAATCAAAGATTTACCTCAGCGAATCATTACTGGGATTAAAAGGAGTGGGGCTTGGGCCTGACATTGCCAGAGCTTTACCACCATTGCCAAACTCTGCACCTGGCTATGGGAAGCCATTTTCAACCTTTCTGAAGAAGAGGGATACAATTCTCATGGTTAGACACTAACCTTACTTTTTAACAGCTTTACTGAAATTCACATGCCAGGAAGTCCACACACAGAAGTGTACAACTGGGTGGGTCTTAGTAGTTTTACAGAGGGTCATCACATCAGTCAATTTTAGAACACATTCATCGCTTCCAGAAACTCCACAAGAAATGGTGTGCTCTAAGGCTGCCCCCCTCCACTCACTACTGCACCCCCATGACTTTCCACTGAAGATGAGGCTCAGCTGGACATCATATAAATGAAGTTATCTGTCATGTTCTGTGACTGGATTCTTTCACTTGAAATAATGTTTTTAAAGTTCATCCACACTGCACTGCTTATCAGGACCTCACTCCTTTCTATGGCTGAGTAGTATTCCATTTATGGATATACCACAATGTGTTTATTCCATCATCCTGTGGTAGACATTTGGGCTTTTGGCTTTTATGAGTAATGCTGCTCATAAACATTCACTGACAGCTTTTATGCAAATGTTATCAATTCTCTTGGGGAGACGCAGCCCAAGAAAAATGCATGGCGTGACAGGGGGTCAAAAGATAACTTTCAGGAAAATGCCAATCTCTTTTCCAAAGCAGTTCCACCATTTCACAGCCTAACCAAGTGGGTGAGGTTTTAATTTCTCCACATCTGGGACAACACTTGTCTACTGTTTGAACCATAGCCATCCTCTGTGAGCACAAAGTAGTAACTTTACATTTTTTATTAAATTCTACTACTTCCATTTTTTAAACTTAGAACCCAAGGTAAAAACTACACCTAAAGAAACTATGATAAAGACTGAGAAAAACCTTCCAAAAAGGAGAGTGGGGAGAGTATAAGGCTGGGGCGTAGGGGACTGGCATGACACATGGCATGCCAGCTTTGCTCTGGGGGGACACTGGCATCTTTATGTGCTGTGGGGGGACTCAGGCAGGCTGTAGAGAAATCCACTGAGCCTGCTTCCCCCCATCCTAATGTTCTTGTCCCCTTTAGCTCACCCACATCTTTCTAGGTCTTCTAAAGACCAAGTGGTCCAACGTAAAGGACCAAGTGTTTCAAGATCTGAGGCTCAGCTGTCAGCCAAGAAATCAATGTGATCTTGCCATGCCCTCCCCATGTAGACAAAACTAACTGCCCAAGATGGATCTGTAGCGGCTGTTTCCAAAGTGAGGAGCTAAGGTGAATTTCTACTTTGGTGCCTGCATGGTCCTTCTGTGGACCCTTCAGAGCAGCAGGCAGATGCATGGGGTAGAGAAAGCCATTTTACATTTTTACAGAACTATGGCTCCAATTTCCTAAAAGATCACTGTCAGTCTCTACCTTGAGGCAGGAATACTTAAAGCTGCAGTCTGAGGAGGGCTTCTATTTTTAGCTTGGAAGATTACAGAGGCATGCCTCAAATTACCCGTAAGTGCAAGGGATGTCCATCCCCTCAGGTCCTCAGCAACTAGAGGTTTACCACCCACAGTTCAGTAGGACCCCAGGTGCACTACCACATAGCAAAAAGGAAGTCAGAAAAGAAATGCATTGTGGCGCATAGGGGAGCAGCAGGAGTGGAGAGTCATTCAAGAATAAAGAACAAAACAGGGCTACAGGGTTAAGAGCTTCACAGGCTGGGCCTCCTCAGATGGGGAGAGACAGGTATGCAGGCCTGATCACAGTTACATAAAAATACACGAAGGAGGCAGAAAGGCCTGCAAACTGGGTCTCCCTGTGGGCCTCAGACTTGGTGGCAGATGTCTGCCAGAGGGCTCTGTAATGTTACTCATTCAAAGATAGGCAGACAGACAGACAGACAGGCATGCAAGCAAGCAGGCAGAGAGATAGACAGACATGAGACAGACAGACAGACAGACAATTAGGCACTGACTACACATTGAAAATCATTATCATTCTTGGCTGTGATAAAAGATCCCTTAACAAATGTATCTGAGAGGTCACTTTTTATCACTATGGCTTTTTTTTCCCTAATTATTGGAGGACTAAACAATTACCATGTGATTTCATTATTCAAAGGGGATGGGAGCTGGGCAAGCACAGCCTGGGAAGCACAGGGACCTGGGCTTGATCCCTGCTACCAAATAAATAAGTGACTTTTTTAAAATATAATATTCAAAGAAGACTTTCAATTTAAAAGTTATAAGGGGATAGAAAATGTGGAGTGGGGAATCTGGTACAGCACAGAAATCAGTGAAGTTCATTAAATACAAAGTATGAGTGGAACACAGACAGCAGTTAGCTTACATACTGTTTCATGGGTGCTTTGCAGTACAGTTGGGACAATGATCCTATCACCCAGAAAGCTTGAGGTATTTACTACCTGGCCCTCCATAGAATGTTCACTGACCTCCAGGACAGCACATCATGAAACATGTCAGCTATTGAAAACAAAGTCGAGCCAGCGAGATAGCTCAGCAGTCTAAAGTGCCCGCTAAGGCAAACTTAAGTAAGTGCAGTTCAATCCCCTGAAACCACATGCTGCACTTAGCCCTGCCCTTAGGATAGGCTGAGCCAGCCAAAAAACAAAAAAAAGAAGTCAACACAAGCTCTATATATGAATAGGGAAGGATGTTCAAGATACACTACTGCAACTGTGTGTTTGGACTCTGCCTTCTGGGGTGGGAGCCATTCATTGGGTTCAGAACAAAGCTGAAAGAACAGCATGGCTGGGCCATTCTTTCTTCAAAATTAAGCACCTATGCTTTAGGATTTCCTTCTCAATTCCTGCAGCACTGTGGTTTATTTTGCAGAGTTAGAAGTCTCACTCAGATGGCACGTGTGTCCTCACGCAAAGCTCCCCAGCCCCAGAACCTCTTCTACCCCTGAGATGCCCCACCATGTCCTAGGAGTAGACACTACTGTGTCTCAGGAAAACTCTTAAAAGTTCAGTTACTTGTTGAAAAAGCCGAAAGAAAAGCATTAAATACCTGTCTAAAAAGAAACCAACCATTGTCAATTATTCCATATCAAATCAATTTATTCCAACCATGGTTTGAAAAAGGTTTCAGTAGCACCCACCATAGGAGGTGACCAAAGGCATCTAGCAGAAGTCAGACAACAGTGGTCTGCAAACTGCTGAGGGTCTCAGCAGAGGCCTTGAGAATCTTCAGCTCTTCTGTCCACAACGTTTCCACCAACACAAGCTGGTTTATCAGAGACACTTTTTCAGCCTTCATGTGAGAAACCTGAAAGTTATTTTAAGTTATTTCTTATAATAAAAGCTAAATCCATTTAAAATTTACCACTTAAACATTTTTAAGTGAACAATTCAGTACCATAAAATGCATTTACATTATTTTATAACCAGTTTTACAATTTGTCTCCAAAACTTTTTTTTTAATCACCCTACACACAAGCTCTGTAACAATCAATAACCCTACTCTCTATCTCAAGCCCCTCTCTGTATTTCACTCTGTCTATAAGAAGTCACTAGTTCTGGGACCTTAAAATAGCAGACTCAAACAACATTTTCCTTTTGTATCTGTCTATTCACAGTGTCTTCAAGAATTATTAAATGACTTTTTAAAATACCAGTCAAATCTTCATATAAATGATCTGACTTCTCATTTATATTAAAACATTTATTAAATTAAAACATAAAAGAAAAAGAATACTTTCCAAGTACCACCCAGGCCCAACCCTGTTTAGCTTTGAGATCAGACAGTATCAGGCATGTCCTATGTGGAAAGAACACAGACTATTGTTCAGTATTAAAAAGGAAATCCTGTCATTTGCAACAACACAGATGAACCTGAACCAGAAAGATACTATGTTAAATGGCATGGGCCAAGTGCAGAAAAATGAAAATGTTTTCTCATGTGCACATGAGGTACCAAAGCTGAACTCACAGAAACAGAGCAGCAGGTGGTTCCCAGATGCGGAAAGAAGAGGGAGGAGATGTTGGTAACAGACGAAGAATTCAGCTAGACAGGAGGAGCATGTCCCACAGACCTAGTGCACCTCAGGGTGACTACAGTTAGGGACAATATGTTTATTGTATACTAGAAAAGTGGTTCAGAAGTAGATTTTAAGGATTTCCACTGCAAAAATAGTATGTGGGGTGAGGAATAGGTAAAAAAGGCTTGATTAAAGCCATTCCACAGTAATGCTATATTTAGATCAAAATATCATGTTGCACACCCTAAATGCATACAATTTTTCTGTCAATTAAAAAGACGTAATATTCTAAAATCATACCTTTTGAAGCACAGCAGTAGTCTCTTCTATGAGATAATAACATATTTTCTGCACTATGTTCAAACTTGTCTTCTCATTGGTACTTGAAATTACTTCTCCAAGAAGTACTTTTGTCCAGCAAGTACTAAAACCAGAGGGTTTAATAATTTCAGCAGGCTTCTTAAAATGTAAAGATGGCTTTCACACTGTAACACAATCACAGACTTTCCTATTCTCATGGGAACATAATGAAAGTTTTTCCACAAATAATTTCCTAAAACCTCCATGGCACTTGTGACTTCTGTGGAAAATGGAGTACATGAAAGAAGGAGTAACCAGGACTGAAAAACCAGGGGATCAGGTGCTCTTTGCTGGAAGGGACTCAATTTTATTATCATTATAACTCTGTGTCTGGCACAGAAGTAACTGAAGTCACATCTGCCAGCTGTGGGAATAAGCAAAAGATATAACATGAAGTAAGAGATGGGGCAGGACAGCAAGCCCAGAGCAAAAAGAGCTCAAGCCCAGAGCTTCCTTCTCTTCCAGGAAGTCTTTCCTAACAGGTGACAACCTAGAAGAAGGAGCCTACAGACAACAAGCCTTTCTCTCCATGCAGGTCACTCCACCTAAGTACACACAGGGCTGCAGGAAAGAGCTTGGGCAGGTAGGGCCAACTTCTGGCAGGCAAAAGAGTACAGGGGCATTAGGGCAGGCCTGAGGGAGCCACAGCAGGGTGCTGCTTCCCAAGAGCAGAGCAAGTCTATACACAAGCAAGCAGCTGTAGCCAGGGAAGAAGAGGATGGAGTGGCAGGTTGTAGGCATAGAAAGGAAGTGACTTAGAAGATGGCTGCTCAGTCATGAGCATGGTGATACACGTGTCAGGCAGAAAGTCAGAATAGCTTGGAAGACACAACAAGCACTTGACTTCATCTGCACCTTCAGAAAAGTCAGCAGACACCTTAGGAACACACAAGTTCTCATGAAAGAAAGTGAAAAATGACTATGTACCTAGCATGATGTTTCATGCATATCCATTACCTCATGTGACCTGCACAATGACCTACACAGACAGCACTGTTATCCCCACAGCAAACTCAAAGAGACTGGGGCTCTGGAAAGTGGGAGACCTCTCCTTGGGAGACAGAGCTAAATGGAGGGAGACAGAGTGCAAAGACCCACACCAGGTATAATCCTGGTCACATGCTATGTCTGCCACATCAGCTGCCTAGAAGAACACATTTGGGGGAAAGAAAATGACTCTGGGACACATCTGTAGCTTTATTTAACTTTATGCTAAAATGCTTGAAAACAAAATCATACAGGCCTTGCTTGGTCCAAGGAGGATTTAAGGACACTTACATGGATTCACACAAGATAACATTACATAAGATGAATGATGGGGAGAACAAGACAAAGACAAAATGAAAGAAGGTAAACATACAGCCAGGAAAGGGTCAGTGGTGAATCACAGGTCTTAGCATCCTACACATTTCAGTGGACCACAACTTTAGAGTTTTTACAGTAGAAAGAAACAAACATATGTTGTAGGCTCTTCTCCTGAGCCTGTAGATGTCCAATGGGAGAGTAGAATAGGATGGTAATGCTTGACGTCTCCAACTTTATACTGTGTCTGTCCCTCTGTTGCCTTAACCTTTATGTTAGATTCTACCCAGCTCTGAATATAAAAACTGTTGATCATTTAAGGAATGTTTTGTCCAAAACTGTAAGAGTTAATTTGACCTAGATTCTCCTCTAAGGAGTTACTGAATTTCCTGGGTATTACTGAATCCAATCAAGTTGACACCAATATTAACCATCACAAGCCCACTTCTTGTCAACTTGACACTCAACTATATCTCTTTAAACCACAACCTCCAAATAGAGACAGTAACAAGGCCATAATTCTACCTAACATGATATAACTACATCAGCATACAACTGAAAAAGCACAAATTGCTGAGGAGACAGCTCAGTGGTATAAGTGCCTCCCTGGCAAGCACCAGGTTCTAAATTTGATCCCTGGTACCACAAAAATAAAAATAAAAGTCCAGCACTGGGGAGGCTGAAAGTAGGAGGATCACCACGAATCCAAACTGTGTAGTGAGACACTGCAACAACCAAATACATAAAAAAAATAAAAACTCGAATTCAAATAAAAAAGCACTAGTTCCTTCCCTAAAGTCTGAATAGCTCCACAACTGCTCAAAAACTTATACCCAAAGTCTCATCTGAGGTAAAAGGCAAATTGTTAGCCATAAGTACCTATAAAAATAAAAGCAAGTTACACATACATACAATAGTAAGATAGGCATAGGATTTCCTATTCCAAATGGAAGTAATAAGAAAAGTAGCAAGGAGTAATAAGAAAGAGAAAGACCATACTGCAGCAGGGCAAACATTCAATCCATGTCCAGAATTCATGGATATGAGCTCCAAAGGATGTGGGGAGTCCTGCTCCTCCAGCCTTATCAGCTGCAGCATAGCCGCCTGTTAGGATGGCTTGGCCTGGACCTTCAGCTTTTCTCCATAGACATTCCACTTTCCTGGCATTTAACTTCCTGGAATCTCTACCACAGCTTTAGGTTCACTCCCAGCCTCATGAATCACCAGAAGCTGCCTTCAGGGGTTCCAATTTTGCATATACACTGTCTAGTGTCCCAGGTCTTCCTCTCAAATTTAGGTGGAAGTGTCTGTTATCCCAAAACTCTTACATTCTACATGCCTGCAAAACCAGCACCATATGTACAATGCCAAGGTCTGTCATCATCAAAAGCAACAACTGAGCCAATTTAGACCATGCCTGCAGCAGCCTGATTGCCTGAGCTTAGTGAAATGAATGCTGGGAAACCAACTTCCTAGGCAGCCCTGCTTGAGCAGAATGCCCAGACTCATTCAAATGAAAGATTTATTCATTTACATTTCTCGCCCTTTAAAGAAGGAGTCTTGCTAATTTCTGACAAGCTCCCCAAGCTATCTTCCTATTTGAGTTGTTACAATACTCAGTTTCTTTTTAATGGTGGTAATCTCTTCAACAACCACACTTTCTGTGGTCCCAACTTTACATCTTTCCTGGGAAAACTACAAGTTTTACAAATCTTTCAGTTTATCTTATCAGATAAACTAATCCCTCAGCATTAAATCCAGCTGCATGCAAAATATCAGGACAAGAACAAGGCAAGTTCTTTGCCAGAATGTCACTTACATCTGAAACCACCAGAGCATGGCCTTTGCTGTGCCTATTTGGCCTTTGCTGTGCCTATTTGGCCTTTGCTGTGCCTATTTTAACCAACATTCTTCTGGGCTTCCCTCTACAATGAAGCTCCACTTACACCACAGGGCTTCTGCAACCTACATTTTTAAATCTTTGCAACTCTTGCAAAGTACATGCAAAGTTTCTGAACTATATGATGCAGTGTATTCACAGCAATGATCCCTCTTCCTGGTACCAATTTCCTGTGCTAATCACCTTCCTTTCACCTGACTGCTCAAATAGCTTAATGAATAAAAGGTTTATTCTGGCACATGGATTCAGGGTCTAGCCACTGGTCACCTGCTGCCATTGGTTATGGGTCTGTGGCAAGGCAGAAACATCATGGTGGAAAGGCATTGTGGAAGAAATTTGCTCCACTCAAAGCAACCAAGAAGCCAAAGCAACCAAACAGCAGAGTGGGGGGCTTCCTCCTTTCACTCTTCTTCAACCTAGGCCCCCAGCTACAGGATAGTGCTGCCCAGGTTCAGAAAAGGTATTCTCCACTTTATTTGTGTTCTAACATACAGTTAGTCCCTATAAACATCTGTATGTACACATACAAGAATGTGCTTTCCCAGTGTCCTAGGCCTTTTTCAATCCAATCAAGTGGAAATCAAAATTAACTATTAGGTTTACCATCTTCAGAAGTACTCCATCCACAGCAAGAGGAACACTGCTCTCCTGACTGGCCCCAGGCTGAAGATGCCCTGTGCTGGACAGAGCACAGTGCTATGTGCTCACTGGCAGCCACAGGTTGGGATGTGGGGGGCTGACAACCTCACGTGGATGTGAAGGAGCCTGACTAGGATGCTCCTCACCAGGGGCTCCTCACACTGGCCTCCTCCAGGAAAATACCAAGCCTCTCCTTCAGCAGGGGCCAGACAGATCCAGGGGAAGCTGAAGGAGTTCTGCTTACCAGGAAAACACGGCCTGCTCAGAGACCCTCCCCTGAACAGCACCAGCACTCATGGGGCTGGCAGTGTTTGTTCTGAACAAAAACATCAGGTCGCTTAGGTGAACATCCAAAGACAGACTGAAATGAAAGATCCTCAGAGCCATGTACTGATTGTAATCTAAAACCAAAATTCCAAAAGTGGTTAAAACTCAGAAGTAAAACCCACCCTTGGAGAAAGAGTCACATAAAGAAGGAATGCTAACACAGGATGACAAGCCTTTCTCCTCTTAGGATGAGTATCTGAATCCAAGTAAAAAATGCCCCAGTTATGTCCAGTTGGTAACAATAGCTTAAGACCAACTCATGAGGGACTTACAATTTTTCTGCTTCCAGACAGAGCAACTTCAGAGCTGTGAGTAACCTCCACGATGGTCCATCCCACCCAAATGTCAAATTTCTAAAGCAGAAAAACAAACAGCAATAATCTGTCATTTCACTATTTACTGACACCATGAAAACAGCTAAAAGTCAAACATTTCCTTTTAAATGGGGCCACAAAACACTGTTACTTACAACCTAGGTCAAAAACATAATCAATCACAAGTATTTAATAATTCCTAAGGAAAAGAAAATACTATTATTTTTTGAAGTAAAAAGCTACTTTCCCATCAATTTTACTGAGAGAGAGAATTTGGTAAAGAGGCCACAGCAAGTGGGCATAACTCACAGTTCACACTGAAATAACGAAGTTTGGTATTATCTTGGACAGATACAAAGCACCAGAGCCAGACTGTTTTCATGCTATTGTTATTTAAAATTTGATATTATCCAGAAAACAAATTGAAAAGGGAGAGCCTTAAACGCTAGGCTAGCCCACTTAGTGTGGAACTGCCTAGCCACCCACATCCCCCAAGTGCTATACCACCACATAGCTGCAGCATACCCATCATGTCAGGTAATGGTTCTCCCAAGGACCAGGCTGGCCTACAATAGCCTAGTGCCACCCCACTGGCCACACAGCAGTAGAAACTCACACAGGGCTCTCTGCTACAGCATTTCAAGCTTGTATGTTATACCCTCCAAGTAAACATCTTTAAAACATCCTATACTCCTTGACACAAAACCAGGCACAACAGTACTGCACACAGCAAGTGGGCAAGAAACACCTACCTATCAGCTAATACAAAGCAAGAGAGCCCTAATACCTTCAGAAATTTATGAGAATGGCCTGCAGAAACAATTTCAAGAGGGCAAGTGTAACACTTACTCCAGAAATCCATGATCCTTTAAAAGGGAAATCTTTTTGTTCATCTGTTTATCTGTTGATGGAAGATACTTAACAAGTATTTCTACATTGAAAAGAAAAAAATCAGAGATTTAGGGTGATATTAAGACACAAGTATGTCTCCCCTTCTCAATTTTCCTTCCCGTCAGCAACTTAGTCACAGGATGCATGTTTAAACAGTTTCTAATTCACATAAAAGAAATCTCTTCCAGCCCAATTCAATGAGCTCACTAGTCCCAGACAAGCTATAAGACTTCCCAGGCTGGAGGACAAAACATTCACAAGCTCAGCTCCCACTAAGTAACTCAACTGACAAAACCAGCGAATTAAAATATTACACTCACTTCTGGAAAATAACAACCAAAATAGTAGGCTCTATAAAATCTGAGGAAAAAGCTTTATGAGACTAAGTTTTAAAGGCCAAAATTCAACACGGTCTAGACATTAATGATTATGACCAAAAAAAAAAAAAAAAAAGGATTTAAAATAAGTATACAAAAACTAACAGAGCTACTGAGGGGAATAGGGTATCAAAAGGCTTTTTTTGGCATGGAGGGGTTCTTTTTAAATTTTATTTTGTTTGGTTTGGTTGTGGTGCTGCCAATGTAATCCAAGGTCTTGAACAAGTAAAGCAAGTGTTCTACCACTGAACCATACCCTCAGCCCCTACTTCACTTTGTGAATGTAAAAGCAACTAAAATGTAATTTTGCTCAAATTGATTGATATGATAACCACTATTTTTCAGTCATAAACTTTAAAGTTATCTGGATTTTGAATTCTGAGGCCAATCCAAAGGCTAGTTTTCTAATATGTACTGCAAAGTATAGTTTCTAATTTTCCATTTTCATTTCTATTATAAGAAATATTACTATTATTCTGCCTATATGATCATTAAACTACCTTGGCCAAGTTTCTAAGTTTATGGGTCCTTACCTCAAATTAAACACTGGGGAACATGACCATTTCATTCCCACCCAGAAAACACCTCTCTGTGGGGAGGAAGGGAGCCACAAACACCTCCAGCCTTCTTTGTACTATTTTTGATACTAAATTTGGACCTTTATTCCCCAAAGTGTAATGACTAGTTACTTTAAATATAAGTGAAGGTGGCATGTTAGATCACAAAGGAACGTAAATAAAATCAACACTTTATCTTAAACTCTAAAAACAAGGATGTAATAAGACTTGTCCCAGTGGCCAGCAGTGTCCTAAGAACTGTAGGCACTGAGTAAATATTTGTCATCCATTGCTCCATGATCACACAGTCTTCAACAACCAACAATGCCTCAGGAGCAATATTCTCATCCCTTCCCTCTGCTTATACACTCATTTCCGTCTTCATCTACCTTCTGACCTACTGCCATAAAAGACCTCTCAGTTCTCATACTCATTATCAGAGCCATGCTGTTTCAACTTCCACACTAAAATCAGAATCTATAAGTTAAGTCAGCTCTCCACAGAATAAAATAAATGATATATAAGGATGTTTAAAGGCTTTATTAAAAAAAAAAAAAAAAAAAACTAAAAACAACTGTATCTCCTAATGGGAAATATATGATCTTAACCATTTACATAGTAGCCTCTAACCTCTTGAGACATAGACACAAGCATGAGGATTGCAGAGGGAAACAAATCCATATTCCAGGAGCAGTCTGTGGTTATCATGAGGTCCATAGCAGATGAACACTTCTTCATGTTTTCTACAACTTGAGGCAGTTCTAATTTCATAACAGCCAGTTTCCTCATTAAATGCTGCTTTTACCTACAATGAAAAACTGTCACTTTTTCTTCAACATCAACCACACACATTCACCTCACCTCAGGTTAGCGCTCTAAGAATTGCTGAGTACCTATAACAAGCAGACAGGCCCGGGGATTGGCCCAAACCCAAGAAACCCAGAGGACTTCCCCAAGCTCTCCTCTCACTGGCATGGGGGCTCAACAGGACAGTATCAACTTCTGATAGTGCCATATCACACCAAGAAGATGGCAAAGGCTCACATCCCAGCCATGTGGTCCACACTGTGCCCCAGTTAGCACCAGATGAGCTTCCAGATGGACATTTCTCTCCCTCCAATCAGCCTTTACCAACCATGCCCTGCAAATGCCACATGAGGAAGGGGCTGAAGAAGATACCTGTGACCATTTCCCTAAGCAAATCCTTCATGATTTCCCAGAATCTGTTCCCCAGGACCACCCATCCATGCAGTGAACATTTACTGAGCACTTACTGTGGCCCCAGGCCTTCTCTGAGCACTGGGGATATAAAGAGGGACAAGACAAAGCCCCTAACCTCAACAGATTTCAGGCTTATAGGGAAAGGGGGGAAGTCAGTTAGGGCCTCACACAAAGATAAAGGCTCTTCCAGCTATTTTAGCAAGGATGATAGGGATAGGAGGGAAAGCAAGCTAAACTTTAGCCACTATGTGGAAGAGAGAAGAGAAAGGAGGACCCTACACCATGAGTCAATGGTAAAGGCTCTCCAGAGGAACAGTAGAGGGCTTTGCAGGCTAGCACAGTGGAGACACAGAGCAAAGGAAAAGCACGCTGGGTCAGACTGTGGCGTGTAGAACATAGAGCAGGGAAAGGCTGGTATAACAACTTCAAACTCAAAGCATCTCTCTCAATGCTTTTCCAGACCTTACATGCTGAACTCTGCCTCTCAAAACAAAACATGCCTCTCCATGTCAGTGTCTCACCTGGACATTTGGGCTGTGATTCAGCAGATCCAGGTAGGGAGCCAGCGCACAGGTGTCAGGCTCTGAGGAAAGGCAGGCCTGCCTCCTGGTCCTCAAGTACACCGCTCTGGTGTTGACAGTGCACCAGGCCCATAGAAGGGCTCTGTAGCTGAATATGTCCTCAATGGCCTCTTCAAACAGAGGCTGCAGAGAAGCAAAAAAGTCTCTGGAAGAAGAAAAGAACTCCTGCACAGAAGTTCTCTGCTCTTCAGCCTTTGCTTTTAAAGGTTCGGGAAGAAGATTCACCACTTCCGGCTCCAAACAAACAGGGCAGGTGTAGGACTTGGGCAAAGTATCCAGGTAAGGCTTCCAGACAGACTGATCGCCAGTATGCTTTTCTGAAACTAAAAAGGTGCATAGAGCCAACAGAGGAGACAGAGAAGGCTTCCACCTTGTAAAAAGAAAAGCTGGTTACAGAAAGTGACTTTTATTCAAAATACAGAAAAAGCATATTTTGGTCTGTTTTGTGCCAGAGGACTGTGCTCAGATTTAGTAATCTTAGTAATCTAAGTTGACTTCATGCATCCAAGACAGCTTACAAGTTTTTCTTCTCCAGAACACACTCCATACACATGCTCTGAACAAGACATAATTATGTCAGAAAAGCAGACTTTCTAACCCAACTGATGGATTCCTATATAAGAGAATCCTTTCTGCAAAAACTTCCAACTTATTTCTCCAGCTTGAGACCTTTTGCAATAAGCCCATTTCCTTCACCTGGATAAAGACATAAAATATGGTGGGGGAAGGCAGTTCAGACTGCACACTTCAACACAGTAAAGACTGCATACATGCATGCCACTATGAATTGAAATTACTTAAAACTGAGTAATATTTAAAATTTAATTAATTGGATTCAAGTATTTGAATTCAGTTAAGTAGGAGGAGCCATATTTCCAAGACCAAGGCCCATTTGTGGCCTATGTGCACCATACTAGACAACAGAAAGTTATACCTCTCTGTCACTATCAAAAGTTATACAAGACTGCACCAACTTGGACTGCGAGCTGAATATGCTCATCCTAAACTTGCTACCATTCTAAGCTTTTATTCCTAAATGTAAGTGCTCTATTATTGATTATGCATCACAATATTGTTGTTTTACATACTTATCAAAAAAAAGATCTCCTACAACACAAATGTATTTAGAAAAAGTTTTCATTAATCCTCCAAAGTCTAGATTTGTACACTGTGATATATTCTATCTAAAACTTGAGAAATAACTCAGAACTCCTGAAATGTTAATCTCAGGAACAGCCTTGTCAATCAAACCTAACCTGTATCACTCTTATTCAAAAACATGCCAGGTAAAAAGTCTACAGCTTACAGCAAGTGATAAGAAACAGCCCGATTTTCATTTAGAAATCACTCGCTTTATCTTCACAGATGCCCACTGCAAAGCCCCACCACACACAAGCCAGAAAACAGTTCCAACTTCCACATCAGCCCCTCCCTGCTCTTCCAAAGGACACTAAATGCTTCTGTTATGTCAAAGCTCTTCACAGATGAAGAACAATTCAAGTAAGTACAATCATGGGAAAATTAAAATAGTTAATGAACCACTGTCCAGACCCACTAGGGTGGAAAAGAATAGGCTACTAGGAGCCAGGGCACTTGTAGTATTCTATTTATTTTCATTTTCTAGTAAGCAATGGATGGGGACCCACATCCCCATCCGAGGAAGCCTATTAAAGACCTTAAAGATGCACTTAACAATGAATTAACTTTCCAAAATTGGAAATAAAAAAGCCTTTTCATTCATTTCAGGTATTTCTTAGCCAGACAAAGGGCTTGACATTCATGGATGTCCTTTAGACAGGATGTTTTTCAATGATAGAGGCTTCAGGGAGAACCACTGGCCCCAGATAAGTACGTTAAGGTCACTTACTTAGTAAAGTACACTCCTAAAGAGCTTTGAATCACTTTGTCCGTGGTGAGCAGGCAACTCTCAGGTAATGAAATAATCATCTGTCCCTCCTGCCAAAAACAAAGAAAGTGTAGGATAGCCATGCTTTGGGAAGGATCTGCAAATATGAGTTTTATGAAGTACGTGACTCCACATCATCTACCAAGTGAACACTTACTGAACATCCCTGATAAGGAAGCCCCCATAACCCAATTACTGCCACCAATTAGCCCACCTGTTCTGATTCTCTGATGTGGCACACAGGCAAAGCGGCTGCTCTACCAGCAGATTCTACAAGCCCAATGGGAGATATAATCTCATGATGGGCTGACTCCCACAGAATACCCTGCACCAGAAGGAAAGGTGGGAACACCCTGACAGCTCCATCACACTGTTCCTTCGCTTTCTTATGCCAGGAAATGGTGCTACCCAGAGGACCAGGTAGATGCCTCTCAGAAAGTTTCTCCCTAGTGAAGGCAGGCACAGAGGCTTCCTCACTTCTGTGGTCCCAGCTACTCAGGGGCCTGGGGCAGTAGGATCACTTAAGACCAGGAGTTTATCAACATCAGCCTGGGCAACTGAAAGACTGACTTCAAAAACCAAAAGCAAAAAATAAAAATGCTATCCAGTCAAATCTGAAGAACAGCCTCCTCTCCATATGACCTGTGCCCACCAGCTCAGGGAGTGGGAAGTTCCTGGGGATGGGCTTTGAGGACTCCTTCCCGACTTGCCATCCTCCCCTCCTACACTGCATGCAAACTCTCAGACAGCAGTTGCCCTGGCCCACCTATAATGTGACTCCAATTCTAAACCAGCTGGGTCAGAGACTACTGCTGCTACCCCAACAGACCCTCTCTCCTCCCCCTGTGGGAGTCTCAGTTGGTACACAAGGCCAGGAAAAGGAGACCACACCTCCCCCTCAATGGAAGTCAGGGAGTCATAAACCCCATCTCTCGCTGGCCTATCAGTCAGGGCTGGAATGTTCCCAAAGGGACAGATTGTGCTCTTCCTTTCCAGCTGGCTGCCTCCTGCTACCCAAAAATCAAGAACCCTCGGCCGGCCAGATAGCTCAGCTGACTAAAGCACCTACTTAGGCAGAGCGCAGTGGGCAGAGTTCAATCCCCAGCATGCCGTGCCAGCCCCACCCTCAGGGCACACTGAGACACTGAGACTGGGCAGGGTGGTGTGTGCCTATAATCCCAGTGTGTGGGAGGCTGAAAAACAGTAGAATCACTATGAGTCTGATCTATGTAGTGAGACCTTGTAGACCCTGTAGACCATGCCCTAAATACAAAAAAAAAAAAAAAAAAAAAAAATCAAGAACCCCGAGGAGAAGCAGGGAGTGACAGAGTGGAAAGTGGTCTAGGCCTCTAATGCCCATAACCCTGCTCCACCAGGGCAGGGTGACTCTCTCCATACACACTTAAATGATAGAAATGCAACACTTTTCTATACAGCAAACTTAATCCTATAGATGGAATTGTATTCAAACACATCTATTACATAAGAGGCCTGCATATCTGAAGTACATTTAATCCCTTTCACTTGAACCCCAAAAACAAAGCAGCAAAAAATATATTAGGTTTCAAGGGTAAAAGAGAAGTTCTCACCCGCAGGGATTGTTTGCTCATCAGCCCTCTTCCAGTACCTAAAGACACAAAGACAAGAAAAGGATAAATCCAACTATAATTTCATGGTCCAAGAGATCCCAATTAGAATAAAAACTTCAAATGAAGTTCAAAGTCATCTAAGGATAAAGCTAGTGTCTCTCAACCTTTGACTTGAGGACAGGGTCAGAAAGCTATTCTGGAAAGTGGCCTGAACCACCTATAGATTTAAAATCCTTGAAGGGCAAAGTAAGCTTGAGACCTAAAGTCTAACAGCAAGACTTCTGACATTATTTTCTCTTCTCAGCTGGTGAAGAACTCCACATAGTACAGTAATCTAAGAGAGTGGCTTTCATTAACCATTGTCTGTCCCACAGAAACAGTTAAACACCGTGATGGCAGATGACAATCACAGGTCTTGATCATAAACCAGGAGGGGCCCGAATAAAACACAGTACTCTGAAAGTTTCCAGAACCAAAATGGAGTCACCTTTGTTAAACCTAGACAAGAAGGAGTCAGGGAAGGCCAAGAAGGGAGGGAATTCACACCTGATTTCTTGATACTACCACAAAATACTCTGCAAAATCACAACCTTGCACAAACAGTTCTATGAGGGTGCCTGCCCAGCAATTGCTGTTCAACCTGGGATTAATACCACCCTTACTACTGGTCTTATAGCCAAGGACAGCTGTTTCAAAGTAACTTACCAAACCCTACTCATTTCTCCTTTAAAATCCCTGTCTTCCTTTGTTTCCTCTGAATCTCACCAGGACATGCTCTTGGGAGCAATTCTCTGTCATTATTTAGGCTTATCCCTCAAATCAAGCATGTTACCCCATAGTAAAATGGCTCATGCCCATGACTCACTCCTGGGAAATAAATTCACACACATCATCCCACTTACTTAGGGATGCACAAGGGAAATCATTTATCATGAGAGATATAAAAAAAAAGTTAATTTTCTTCCAGTTCATCTACCTTTTAAGGGCCAGAGGGAGCATTTGTACACTATGTGCTAAGTTCTGTGGACACTAAGCCATCTGCAGCCCCCTGGGACACAGAACTTCAGGGTCCTAATCACACAACTATGCCTATGCCACCAAGGCCCCAAGTCCTTTCAAATAGCATCCTGGTCTACCACTCTGTAGATGTCTTTAGCCCACACACGGGCAGAGCATGGTGGTCTTGTGTGTAGGCACACACACAACATGATTTCTAGCTTCTAGGAGAGAATGTTCCAGAAGAAAATGTTAATTTAATCTCCATTATAAAGGATTCCATTTACAGAAGAGAATGTTTCTCTCAGCTCCTGTGACTATAAGAACCTACAGCTCTGGGACTAACTGGCCCCACACAGAGCTCCCCCTCTGTATGTAAACCACAGCCGAAAACCAGCCAATGACAAGTACACTGAGGCCTCCCCAGGAAACTCTCCCACAGCCACACCACTCAAGGGAGAACACACACATCAACTGGTTCTGCAACCTCCTCCTGCTTTAGAAAACTATTCTTACCTACTGGGGTCTGGGAAAATGCCATTACCCTGCAAGTCTGAATCATGAAACCACCACAGGGATGCTCAGAACACCCCACTTACTGAAGTACACAAGCATCTTTCCCATATCTTCTCAGGAAACAAATGTGGTCTAGTGTGGGAAACCTGTGATTGGCATTCATTTTATATTAGCCTCAGCCATATTTCTTAAGTTTCTCTGCTGAGTTAAGTCTCTATTTCCCACCTATTTCCCTAAGTCTCCTGCTACCCCCCCCAGGGGTAGAACTTCCTGCCATTTGCCCGGTTGCCTAGCTACTTGCGCCTTTTCACCCACTTTCTCCACTCCATGGCTAAGACCTCCCATAGACCCCCCATAGTTGCTTAGTTACCTGCTCACGTGTGCATTCCCCACACTGTTTACCCTACCTTGCTCAGGATTGCGTCAGCTAACTTTATATATATGGCTGGCTTCTATACAATAAGCGAGACTTGATCAGAATCCTGTCTTGTCTCCATTTCTTGTGCCTTCCTGTCCCGTCCTTATCCCCACTCCCCCTCTAGGGTCTACGTCAACTTGCCCACAGGTTGGGTCAAGTACCTGGCAGTCTAATTTACAGAACATTCAGATTAACATCACTCACCCTATCCACTGTACAAGCTGCTGTCAAGATGAGTTCAATTTGCAGCTCATTTCTGCCAAGTGTCAGATTTTATACCTGCAATGGTCAGGTGTTATCCATACTCATGCCTTCAACTTATGCTGCTATGCTCATTCACCTTTGTCCATTTTTAAACTTACTTCATCATTTTGTCATTGCTCTCTATAAGTCACTTTCATTCACTTTAACACCAATATGAAATGCAAATTAATAGAACAGCTAAAAGGAGGAAGGCAGCGAAAACCCAGGCCACAGGGAGAATCACCCCAGGTCCCCTCACGGCCTGCACCTGAGAGGTCAAGAGAGCCCAAAACCACATTCTTACCTGGAAATTGAGCAGGTGCTAAATTTGTGTCTTCAAAATTCCTATCTTTCAGCCACTTCTTTAGCTCTATAAACTCAGGCTTGTGGCTCTCTTTTACTAATCAGCAAAGAAAAGAACATGATTAAAATCACTGCATAATCAGATTATCATTTTAAAAGAGTAACTCTGATGAGGTGTTTCAGGCAATCACGTAAAGCATCATGGTCGCACCTAGAACATCCCCCAAATTGCATGTGTTGGGTTGGGCCCCCTCAATTCAGTAGTGCCCAGAGGTAAGGCCTCTGGAGTGTGTTTGCATCATATGGACCTTGATTTCATCAATGGATTAATGGATTGTAGACTCATAATTTGATGGTGTTCCTGGGTGATGGCAGAAAGTTTGAGAGGAGAGGCCCACGGGAGGGAAGGAAAGGGTCACTGCTGGTGTACCCTGGAAGGTGTATCTTATCCCCAGAGCCTCTCAAACTCACTCTGCCTTTGGGCTGCCACAAACCAAGCAGGTTATTCCACCACACCCTTTCACAAAGATGTTCTGCCTCCCCACAAGCCCAGAAATGATGAGACCAAGTGACAATGTCTTGAAACAATGAGCCAGAATAACTTTACTCCTTTAAGTAGATTTTCTCACACATTTTGTCACTGTGATCAAAATCTGACTAAACAAAAGGTAATAAATTTTATTAAAAAATACAAATAATGTAATCTGAAACAGCAAAGCCATTAACAATATGACCATCTCTATAGATAAAGAAAAGCATTGAAAAAGTCAACATCCATTCCAAAAAAAATCATAGAGAAATAAGACAGAAGAAGAAACCTTTCTCAATCTGGTGAAAAATATATATAGCTGACATATGTAATGGTAAAAAACTGAGAGCTTTCCTCCTAAGACAAGGAACAAGAAAAGGATATCTGCTTGTCCCTCTTCCCCCTACATTTCAATACTGGCCTAAGAGATCAGCCAGTAAAATGCAAAATGTATCTAGAAAAACAAATCAAAGAAATCAAACTGAAACAAGAAGTAAAACTTTAATTCTCAGAAGACACCAGCAGGTATATGGAAGATCTAGTAGATCTCAAAAAAGCTAGTAAATTCAATAATGTAGCAGGTTATAACATCTAAATCAAATGTTTCCATATATTAGCAATAAACAATCACAAATTTTAATTTTTAAAATATAATTTTAGTAGCATCAAAAATATGATTTTTTTTAACTAGGAATGGAACTCAGGACTTTGCACTTGCCAAGCAGTCTCTCATGCCACTGAGATATATTAGCCCAAAAATATGAAATTCTTAAGATAAATCTAATAACATACAAGACTTATATATCAAAAACTACAAAATACTACTAAGAACTAAAAGATAAATACTGTAGAGTGAAAGTTTGTGCCTTCCTGAAATTTCTGTGTTGCAACTTAACCCCAGAATCACAGCATTTGGAGACGGGGTCCTGAGGAAGATAAGGAGCTTTCATTAAAGGACTGGGGCTTACAAGAGACAGCGGGTGGGAGAGTGTATATTTAGAGCCAGAAGGTTATCCTCATAGAACCTACAGCCTTAAAACCTAGATCCTCATAAAAAAGAAAATAAAAAGGGGGCCGGGGAGATGGCTCAGTGAAATAAGCACTTCGCCCGAGTTCAATCCCCAGTTCCACTGAAAAAAGAAGAAAAAAAAAAAAATGGCTTTGCAGATTATTTATTTATTTAATACTGGGTTTACCAGGTCTCACTGCACAGCTCAGACTCATAGTGATCCTCCTGTTTTCAGCTTCCCAAGCATTGGGATTATGCACCACCACTGCCCAGTCTCAATCGCTGCCTCAGTGCATCCCAGGGGCAAGACTGGCACAGCACACTGGGAATCAAACCCCTGTCCCTGCATCTGCCTATGCAGGCACTTTAATCCACTGAGCTATCTGGCCCGCCGCCATGCAGATTCTTTTAAAGTTAAGGGCTGGAGAGATAGCTCAGAGGTCTAAGTGCCTACCTGGCAAGAGCAAGAACTGGAGTTCAATCCCTGGTATTGCATGCCCTGCCAGCCCCATGCCGTGCTGGCCCCAAAACCAGGCACGGTGATGAGCACCTGTAATCCCAGCACTGGGTAAGCTAAAATAGAATAACTAAGATTCTGAACTACATAGCAAGATTCCATATTGAAAAAATAAAAAAATAAAGTTAAACCTACACCTACCCACCTACCAAGTGATCTGGCCATTCCATTCTTAAGTAGACACTCAAAGGAAAAAACCATATGTCCAGGTAAAGATTTGTACATAGATGTTCACAGCAGCTTTACTTAAGACAGCCAAAGACTGAAAACAATCCTAGCATCCTCTGTAGGAGAGGAAAAGCTTCTTTTCTGTTTATTAGATTACTATGTATGGGTCTGGAATTAAACTAGCAAAATACAGACAAGCAAGTTTAAATGATTTTTATTTTCCTTTTCTACACAAGAATTTACACTCACAAAGGCAATTAAAATGTGAGGATTTTGTACCACATTAATAGATTTACAGGTCAGGGTGTCACTGTACTGCCCACAGTCCTCCCATCTTGGCCTTCCAAACAGCTGAGACAATAGGCAGACCCCATTATGCCCATTTCCTAAGCCACTACTATACACTAACGGGCACACAGCACATGCTAGTCACAAATACAACATGCTCCCTGCTCTCAAAAAGCTGGCAGGTTGGCTGGCAAACAAGGAAAGGCTGACATTAGCGAGAATTACACATGACATTACCAAAAATCAGTTTTGAAGGTTAGAGAGAAAGTAAACAAGCAAGCAGAAAGAAAACAGATGTTCTAGGCCAGTAGTGGCAAACCTCCGGCACACTGCACAGGTGCAGACTGTTATCACTGAAGCGCTATCCGTTACTTAGATTACTGTTGTAATCTAAGGAAGATTATGAAGAATAGTCGTGGTGGAAATGAAGGAAGGGTGTTCATGAAGCAGAGAGCAGACACAACATACAGTACTCAGAACATATGGCACTACCCAGGGAGGGCTTCCTTCTGAAGGAACTTGAGTGTCAGGCAGAGGAGCTCAAACCTCACATAACATGGAATGTGGCTTCCCCAGGGTTCCTAACCAAAGGCTAATGGAAGCTGTTCCTTTGGAAAACTGGATAGCAATAAATGGGACAGGAAATAGGCATATAGACAAACCAGTAAAAGAATGAGTTGAAATCATTCTCATGAACAAGTAGCAGAAAGCACAGGAAGAAACTAACGTAGCAAAGGTAAAGTTCTGCAAGACAATGGCTATGGAGGGCAAAAAAAAGATACTATACCTCAGAACAGTGCTGATATGTCTGGGGTCAACCCAGGAGCACTGTCACGAATTTTTAATACACATAACAATACACTGTACAGCTGACCAAGCACCTTCACATATTATAGCTCATTTAGCCTGGGTTCCACTGAGTTAGAAGTGATAAATTTATACCCACACACTGGGATCATCATATTCAGATAAGAGGCTGAAGCCATCAGATACCATCAGATAGATTCATACTACTCTCACCAGGGATTAAAAGGGCACTATTAAGAAGTGTTGATTAAGAAATACTTCCTCTGCACACTTTCAGAAAACCTATGCACATAAACAGACAGGGGCCAACCATGTGTTTCTTTTCTTTCATCACAGCCACCAAAACAAACAGAACTACCTCCTCTCCTTTGTACAAGTTTTCGCCTTCTGACCCGGCTTGTTCTTCCTCTTGCCTTCTGCATCCTACAACTGTAGCTTCTAAGTAGATGCCTATTCCAAAATAAAAAGCACAGCTTAGTCTTACTTTCCAGCTGTATGTCAATCACTGTTCTTTGCACCTTTTATCATAGATATGTGTTTTCGTAAAGTTTCTCAGCAAAATGTTTGGTTCATTTTTCTTCTGTTTTGCAGCTGAGGGAAATTTGTATATTTAAAGCATTTTTGTGGAGGGAATGTTCATACCAAGACGTAAATCTGCATCCTGCAGTGACAAGAAGACCCATCCCACTGGTTTTTCTAAAACAATTTTATCCTGGGGCACGATTGCATAATGATTAATCATGGCAATTTTCGTAAATTATTTCATAAACATGTGCTGTGAGGATTTCCACATTTGAGTCCTAATCAACATTTACTAAAGCACCAACTTAAATTAACTGCACTTAGAATAAAACAGGAGCCACCATACACTAAGACATTTTAGAGGTAGAAAAAAAAAAAAAAAAAAAAAAATCCCCTTTCTGGCGAAAAAAGGTGGCCTATTTTTAGAAACAAGGATCTTCAAGTGAATATAACTAAGTGGATATTGGCAAATGGTTTGGGAGACCAGGAGAGGTAAGAAAACGTAAAGCATATAAAATCTAAAATGGGTGCTAGAGATTCCAAATGCCACTTCCTTAAAAGCTTAAAAATGAAATCCATTAAACAGAGCAGTATGATACAACCAGTAGAGTGGTGCTTCTTATAAAATGATAGGAATAAAATACATATTATAAAGAAAATACTACTTGAGCTAGTTTATAAAAATATGCAAAATATACAGAGTAAAAAATGTTTCAGAACATTATAAAGCAAGTGATCCCTTTGGAGTTTGCTTTTGAACAATTATACATATTTAAATATCAAAACTACTCAGGATGGTCACAGAAAAACGTGCTAGACTTCTACTACGATTTTTGTATGCTATTTTGATACACACGCCATACATGCGTACACACAAGACATAATATCTTACACGCATATTTAGATAGTAGTACAGCTGATTTTAACAGTTTCCCCTAAATAAATACGAGAATCGAAAGTAACTGTGGCAGGGCTCACGCCCGGCAACTGCAGGCTCCCAGACCGCTCCACCGAAGGCTGGGGGTCAGGCCCCAGCGCTAAGCGAGGCCGCCGCTCGGGCATTCTCCGGTCGGCCCACGGGAGGGCCGCGGGGTTCCCAAAGCGTCCAGTGACGGCCACGTGGAGCCGGAGAGGCCCGGCCTAAAGCACCTCCTGCGCCCAAAGGGTCCTCACGCTCCAACCGCCGCACCCCACGTTCCCGCCGGGTGACGTCAGAGCCCCAGGCTACGGGTCCTTTTGCGACCCTGAGCGCCGAACACGACGGAAGGACACCAACTGATGGAAGGTTACAGCTACAGAACGCTACAGGCCGCGCCCCTTCGGTTACCCAGGCAACGGAAGGTCCCGACCCGGAAGTCCTTCGCGTCCTCCTCTGCGCAGGCTCGGCCTCCAAGATGGCGGCGTTCCGGGTGTCTTCCGACCGCACTCCCAGCGGGCGCATGCGCACATGTCCAGGTTTTGTTTTTTTGGGTTTGTTTTTTTTTTTTTTTTTTTTTTTTTTTGTCTTTTTGAGACAGGGTCTCACTATGCAGTTCAGGTTGGCCTTAAACTCACTTTGTAGCCCAGGCTGGTCTCGAACTCAAAACAATCCTCCTGTCTCAGCCTCCCGAGTGCTGGGATTACAGTCATGCGCCATTACGCCTGGCTCCCAGATTTTGGGTTTTTGTTTTTTTTTTCCTTCTTCAATCCCAGGGCGTCAAACCCTCAAGCGGACGGCTGGTTTTCCTCACAGCGAGCCCGGAGCCCTAAAGACGGCCATCTACGACCTGAAGAGCCAGCCTGCGAATCTTTTTCCTAACTGCGCATACCATGTGCCGAGCCGGCTTCGCCCGCCCCAGCGCCCTCCTCCCGCCGGGTTCCTGGCGAGATCCCTCGAGCCCTCGGCCAGTCCCGTCCCGCGGCGACTTCAGCCACTGCACCCGTCCGCCTCCGCTCTTCAGCGAATGGTCGGTCGTGCCCCTTCTCGTGACTGCGCCCCCGCTTCCCACTTCTTGCCTGGCCTGCCCTGCCCTGGCCTGCCCTGCCCTGCCCTGCCTTGCAGGACAGTTCCAGCCGCGTCTGCGCATACTCCAGCCAGGAGAGGCAGCTCGGTTTGTGCGCCGGCCTCCTTTTGATGTGCTATATTCTAGAGAGAGGGACAAGTAACATCGTAATGGAGAAACCTTAGCGAGATGGCCAAGGATGCCATCAGGAATAAATAATGCGAGTAATGTGTGCCCAAGGTGTTCCTCCGCATAACCCAGTCTATGAAAAAAAAGGTTCAGGTCCCAAAACTCCCGACCTGTAACCTGGAAACGTTTTCTAACATGAAAAACTAATGAACTGTCATAAACTAGACTGATAATGACAACTGAATATAATGCAATATCCTAGGAGGAGACTTGGAATAGAAAAAGCAGAAATATCATGAAAAAACGAGTGAAATATTAGTACCAAACTTAGCAATGCTATTCCAATGTTGGTTTCTTTTTGTTTTTGTTTTTTTTTTTTTTTTTTTTGTCTTTTTGAGACAGGGTCTCGCTATGCAGTTCAGGCTGGCTTTAAGCTCACTTTGTAGCTCAGGCTGGTCTCGAACTCACAACAATCCTCCTGCCTCAGCCTCCCAAGTGCTGGGATTACAGGCATGCGCCACCACGCCCGGCCTGTTGGTTTCTTTTTGAAAAACACTGTAGTAGTAAAGATGATAACGAGAAAATCGGTGAGGGGGTGTATGACATTCTGGTATTTTACTTCCAACGTTTGGGGCATGTTTGGGGGTTTTGATTTTTTTTTTTCCTTTTGTGTGTATTATGGTTTTTATTTTTTCTTTGGTGACCTGGCATGCTGGGTAATTGCTGCCTCTGACTTACATCCCTAGTTCTAAAAGTATTGTTTTTAAAGGTGGTTGGGCTGGAAATAAAGTAGATTAGGAACTGTTAAAATGTAAATGCTGACAGGTTAAAAATTTTAAGCATTTCACCCCAGCACTATAATACATGTCTATAATCACAGGAGACATTGGTTGAACACAGGAATTTAAAAAAAAAGGGGGGGAGATTTATTTGATCATGAACATGGAAGTTACACTAGAGACATGATTTCTATCTGCATGTGGAAAGAACGCCACAAGAGGCCGCTATAAGAATGGAAGGTGCAAAGACGGAGTTTGCTCGCTCGCCTTATTTGAATTCTTCTGTGGTCTTCTGTGGGAATGTCAAAGCACTGTAAAGCAAAGTGGGCCAGCTGTAATTGCCTAACTTCAGTTTCTTTTAAATTCTGAGTTAAGCTTTGGCTTATTGGGAACCAGGGCATTAGCTGTCCTCTAGTTTAATGGCCTGCCATTCCTTTCGCTTGTGTTTTGGAGTTCATAGGCCTACTTTCCCACTATTGCATTGTAGCAGAACAGAGGTTCAGCAGCAGCAGCAAAGGTCAACACTGGCTTTCACTTCCCACCTTAGCATGCTTGGGAAGTTGGCTACTCAATATACTTTTTTGTTCATTCCCTCCTGTTCTCAAGGTAACTGTTGCAGCCACACCTATCACATTCTTGTATTACCTACATTCTATTATTTTGATGTTTTATATATTATATCTTTATTTTTTATTTTCATTAGTAGATATCTGCAGGACATAATGAGTACATTCATCATCTGGAATTGGTACAGGTATATAACATCTTAGTTCTTTTTCAGCCCCTCTGCCCTCAGCCTTCTATGTTCCCCACCCTCTATCTTCTGGTTCCCTTCCCATTTGCAACAACAACAGTCTCCTTGTTGCCTACTGGATAAGAAGAGACAGTTGTAGTAAGTTACTGTTATGAAACAGGAAAATAATGTGTATTACCATATTGTGCATGGGAACTGGCAAAGATTCTCTCCTTGACTGAACTTCCTGTGAGCCAAAACTTGTCCTATAGAAGCCACAGAGGCTTAACACAAATAATTCCTTTCATTTGTTTTTCCATAGAAACTTTTGACAAAATTTTTAACAGCTGAAGGTTTACTGCTAAGATCATCTTAGTCCTCCCACCCCTTAGGGGCCTTCCTGAGAATGCTCAAAGCCTCAAAAAATCAACTATATGACTAACACCTGACCAGCCACCATTAACTCATTTACTGAAAAGAGCTTATAGTTGTTCCTCTGCCCTGCTGAGATGTACATGTCTCATCCACAACTCATGAGTGTCCATCTCTAAGACCTTAGGTATAAGGCCAATAAGGAGATATGAGTTCACAAATGATCATTTCTTCAAAAAAAAGTTCTTGTTATCCAAAGTTTTTTTGTTGTTGTTATAGTCACTGTAAAGAGAGAGAAAATAATGTCAGAAAACCTCACAGGAGGTTCTGTCACACTCCACTGACACCTGGTGAGTCCCCAAGTGAGTAAAACGCAATTGCTCCATTAGGATGGTCTGTGTCTAGTTATCCCCCCAAAGCCTTCTGTAAGTCATGGGGCAGATGTGTGCCAGCAGCAAAGTGGCTTGGAGGGCAGGGACAGAGGACCAGGAAGGGGCTCAAGGGGCAGAGCCAGGTTAAACTGGCAGCTTACGTTTCCCTCCCCCAGAGCGATAGTCTCAGAGGTATGGAGAGGGTCATCCTGAACAGGGCAGTGCCCCACCCTCTCCTCCAGACCCTGTAGAATGGGGTGGCAGTGTCTGTGATTGAGGCTGCCTCGGGCAGGGAGGAGAAGAAGAAGACAGAGGCACTGACCCTCTCTCCTGAGTAAGGCTTGGAGGTCTTGCAACGTAGTTCAGGCTGTTTTAAACTATGAAACCTCCAGTAACTATGAGCTAAATAAACCTTTCCTTCCTTCATTTTGAGTGTCAGGTATTTGTCCCAGCAACGAGAGAAGAGTAACTGAGACACTACCTCTATGAAAAGTAAAGTTTAATGAGAAATGGAAATGTACCTTTCTCTTGAAATTCGTGGAAAAAGCTGGCGTGGGGACTGAAGCAGAGATCTTTTAGGACAGATGAGATCCTTCCATGAAGGAAGGCTGTATCAGGCTTTAGATAACATCCCTGACAGAAGGAAAAGATCACAGAAAGTTCTCAGATGTGGATCTGAAAGACCTAGGTTAGTCCTAGAGACCAGTATTTGGTTTGAGTTATCCATATCAAGGATGGTCAAATGTCCCATTCTCCAAGTGGTGGGACTACATTCCAAAGCACCGTGTAACACCTGTGTGTTGGGAATCACTTCAAGGCTGCATAACGGACCTCAAAGGCATTTCTTTAAAATAATAGTCATTAGAATTGACAGGGCCTCTGTCTTTCCTTCTTCTGGTTGAAAAAAAATCAGAATTTGTTAACGTTGATAATTAAATTTTATGTCTTTCCTCCCTGTGAGGCCTTTTGGCTTCTTTTTAATTAACATATGTTTCAAATACAAACCAGTTACATTTATTGTGGGAATTTTGTACACATAGGTATCACATCTTACTTATTTTTACTACTCCTTCCCCTTTCCCATCTCCCTCATCCCTAGGGCCTTTTCTAATCTCCACAAAGTCTACCTCCCTGTGCCCTGTCTTTTTAGTTTGCTTCTCAAACTATAGTTGCAATTTCTCATATGAGAGAAATCATGTGACATTGAACCTTCTGTGTCTGATTTATTTCAGTTCGCATCATGGTAGCAAGGTGGATCCATTTTCTCAGAAATGACTCAAATGACCCTTCATTGTGCATGTATCATGTGTTCTCTATTCATCGGTTGATGGCCTACAGGCTGCTTCCAAGATTTAGCTGTTATGAATTGTCCAGCTATAAAATAAGTAGGCAGGTATCACTGTAATATGATGACTTTAATCCTTTGGGGAAGAGTTACCTAGAAAAGACAAGGCTGGTCTCACAGAATTTGTGTTTTTATGGATTACTTGTTTTGTTTTTGGAAACAGTCTTACTGATGTGTGCCAGCCTGGCTTCAAACTCTTGGTGATCCTCCTGCCTTTTAATCAATAGAACAACATTGTTCTTATAGGACTCTCCACATTGATTTCCATAGTGGTTGTATTAGTTTATTTTTTTTCTACATAAACAGTTTAAGTAACATAGTTTCTTTTTAATTTTTTTTTATTTTTTATTTTATTGAAGTACAAATATCAGTGAGACAATTTAAGATACCCTGACAAGATGGATTTGATAAATTAATACATTGCAAACTGTTTTCATAATGTTTTGGTGTCATGGAAGGTACATATTTGATATTATACTTACAGACATTATTATTGCAAATCTCTCTTATCAGTAAGTTAAGAGAGTGTAGCTATTTGTGTATCTTTTTATACCTGAATTATATCAAAGATTCAATAATTAATACTTTCTATTTTGTTATGTTCCTAGTGGTTGTCCATAGTACTATAAGACAACATAATATCCTGTCCAACCACCATTGGTGCAAATCTTGCCTCTCGTACAATTATGTAGAAGCATGGCGTTATCTATCCCAACTGTACTGTCCATACACACACATCATGACTCTTCCTTTCTATACTCCTTCCTTTGTCTACACCTCTCAAAGATGGGCACTCCATTGTCATTCAACTAACTTAGGTGCTTGAACTCGACCACACAATCCAACACAGTCCAGCATTCCACAACAATAGTGAGTTATTTGAAGAAGTTGTCGACCATAGCCATTAACAGCTCAACTTATTATGGCCCCGCGGGGTATACTTCATTCTTGTACTTTTCTGCTGAATGGTTATGACCTAGATAGAGCAAGACCTATATACCAACACATGTACTATATATTTCTTATGAGGTCAGTGAAGTCCACTCAGGGTTTATCTTGTAGTCCTGTACCTCATTCTGTAGATCCTTTGTCTGTGTCATCCATGTGGACGAGTCACGGCCAAGCTTGACCAGTTTGCTCTCCGTGAGAGCCTGAGAGAAAGTTTTCTCCAAATGTGACTCTCCCCAGGCACACTATAGAACTTCGATGTCTTTCCTCTGTGGCTCCATAATCTCCTTGTTCAGAAAATTTGGAGTTCAACTGAGTTTCATGATGTTGCAGAAGGTTCTCCTATCCTGAGTTTTCGCTGACCTTGAAAGGCTAGGGCCAAAATATTGGCTGGCCTTGTGGCTCTTCTACTTCTCCAATTTTGATCTGTGAACTGAGGTTGTTAACCACCCAGAAGAAAACCTGATTAGTATCCTGTAGCATATGCCATTCACTTTGCCTTATCTCACTCAACTGTTTTTAGTAGCTGTACGTTTGCATTTGTATTGCTGCTTTTTGCTTCTTATACTAGGGAGACTATATGATATTTACACATGTGTCTGGTTTATTTCACTTATGAGTATATGTTCAGGTGGCATCCACTTCAATATAAATGCTTCAAA
>PVKA01013139.1:0-55784 GCA_004027165.1 Ctenomys sociabilis
TAATTTCTGCTCTAATCTTTATGATTTCTTCCCGTCTTTGCGCTCTGGGCTTTGTTTGCTCTTCTTTTTCTAGTTGTCGGAGGTGCAACATTAAGGTGCTAATTTGTTCCCTTTCCATTTTCCTAATGTGTGAGTTTATAGCTATTATTTTCCCTCTAAGAACTGCTTTCATCGCATCCCATAAATTCTGGTAAGTTGTGCTTGAATTTTCATTGAATTGAAGATATTGTTGAATTTCTTGTTTAATTTCTTCTGTGACCATTGATTGCTGAGTAGGGTGTTGTTTAGTTTCTATGAATTTATCGCATTTTTATGGTTTCTTTTATCATTTATTTCTAGTTTCATTGCACTGTGGTCAGATAATATGCATGGGATAATTTCTATTTTATTGCATATGCTTATGCATGACCTCTGGACTAGTATGTGGTCTATTTTGGAAAATGACCCGTGTGCATCTGAAAAAAATGTGTATTCAGCTGTGGTTGGGTGGAACACTCTGTATATGTCCACTAGGTTCATTTTTTCCAAGCTCTGGTTCAGTTCTGCTACTTCCTTGCTAATTTCTTGTCTGGTTGATCTATCTTTTTGAGATAAGGGTGTGTTAAGGTCTACTGTTAAGACTGTGTTCTTAGACATTAAGTTTTTCATGTCCGTTAAGATTTGTCTTACATAGTTGGGTGCTCCTGTGTTGGGTGCATAGATATTTATGAGTGTTACCTCTTGCTCTTGAATTTTTTCCCTGACCAATATATAGTTTCCTTCTTTGTGTCGTTTGATCATTCTTGGTTTGAAGTTGAGACTGTCTGAGAACAGAATTGCTATTCCTGCTTTTTTCTGAGGTGGTAGGGCATGTAGTATTGTTTTCCATCCTTTGACTTTGAGCCTATGAATGTCCTTTGAGTTAAGTGTGTTTCTTGTATACAGCATATTGTTGGATTTTGTTTCCTAATTCACTGTGCCAGTCTATTTCTCTTAATTGGAGAACTGAGTCCGTGTACATTGATGGTTATAATTGAAATGTGCTGACTTATGTTTGTCATGATATTTACCTGGTGTTGTTTAGTCTTTTATATCCTGTGTTTAATTGTCTGTCCTGTTTAGTGGGTTCCTTCCATTCTCATTCATGGAGTTCTTGTCATTGTGGTCTCTCTCTAGAACATCTTTCAGCAGTCTCTGAAGGGATGACTTTGTCATCATGAAATTCTTTAGTTGTTTTTTGTCATGGAAGTATATCACTTCTCCATGAACTTGAAAGAGAGTTTTGCAGGGTATAATAGTCTGGGCTTGAATTTGTTTTCATGTAGGACTTGAAGAAGTCTGCTCCATGCTCTCCTTTCCTTCATTGGCTGTGTAGAGAAGTTGGCTGTAATTCTGGTGGGTTTTCCTTTGAATGTGAGCTCCTTCTTCTCTCTATCACCTTTCAGTATATTATTTTTGTGTTGGATTTCTGGGATCTTAACTATTATATGTCTTGGTGTGTTTCTACTTGGGTTGAAGTTATTTGGTGTTCTGCATGCTTCGGGAACCTGAATTTTGGATTGTTTCCTCATATTTTGGAAGTTTTCTGTGATTACTTCTCCCCAAATTCTTTTTATGTCATTTGTATTGACTCCTTCATTCTCTTTGATACCAATTATTCTCACATTGTTCATCCTTTTGTCATCTTGCAGGTGATGTATAATTTTTTTCCTGCATTCTCGTTGTTTTTAATCGATCCTTTCTCATCTTTTCACTAGCCACACCAGTGTCTTCCAGATCTGAAACTCTGTCTTCGCTTTCACTCAGATGGTTTTGTAGACTTGTGATTGATAGTTGTAGTTCTTCTATATATCTTTGACTTTGTTTCATGCGTTCTATTTCTTTTCTGTATTGCTCATTCAAGGAATCCATCATATTTCTCATGTCCTCAATTTTTTTTATCCATGTCTTCTTTAGAGGTAGTTATTAATTCTTTTTCTGCAGTGTTTCTTCCAAGTTGGGTTTCCTCTGCATATTTCCAGACTTGTTTATGTATTTCAGATGCTATGATTTCAAAGAATTCTTTTTTTTCAAAGAATTCTTTTTTGATTTCAGAAATTATTTCTTCTTTGAGTTCCTCATGACCTTTCTGCTGTTATGTCTTTGCTTCAGATGGTGTTAATTCATATGTTTTAGGTGGAATAGTGCTCTCTGCACTTGTTCTGGGTGAGCATTGTTTTTCCACCCAATGTTTCTGGAATTCATTCTTTATTTCAGATACTATGTATTCAGATATTTCTTTTTTAATTTGGGGAGTAACTTCTCGTCTGATTTCCTCTGTACCTTTCTGCTGTTGTTCCTTTGTTGCTGTATCTGTTAATTCATTCATTGCAGCTGAGCTAGTGTCCTCTGCCCTTCCTGATGGACTTGAGGTTTGGAATTGCATTTTCCCCCTTCTCTTTGTCATTTTGTATAGCACTGACTTTTGGTGTAGAGCTTTGGTGCAGCTATAATCTTAGCTTGTTGAGATTCAGGTGCCAGTCTATTAAGTTTGAGGTTATCCAGGTATGCCTATCCAGGATCTAGCTGTTGTGTTCAGTTCCTTTTTGCTGCGGCTCCTGTGGTTCCCCTCTGTTGGTTCCCTGTTCAGGCGAGCATGAACTGAACTGGGATGCAAAGGAAGTAATGACAATTCCCACTGTCTTGTCTGGCTTTGGGGCGATGATCTGGAAAATTGCCGGAATCAGCCCTCTTGTGTCAGGCCGGTCATTCTCTGGGTGGGTGGGCCTGGGCTTTGGTGGGTCTGCTGGGCTCCCAAAAGGATAGTGGATGATCTTATTCACTAGGTAGGCTGTACTGGGTCAGCCAGCCTGTGCTGGGTCCGGGTCTATGGGCTGAAACCCAAGAAGGCTTGGAAAGGTCCCTCTGGCACAGCGGGCCTGGAGCCCTCACTCATAGGCCAGGCTGCACTGGGTTTTGGGCTGTGGGGGTGGGACAGGGAAGAGCTGAGAAATGTTCTCACTCCAGGCCGACCTACACTAGGTCTGGGGCTGTGGGGTGGGACCGGCAATTGCTGGGAAATGTCTCCAGGCGTGCCTGGAGTTCTACACTCACTGAACTTTGTTGCCCAGGGAGTTGGGGAAATTCCCACTCACTCAGCGGGCTTTAGGGCAGGGGATCTGGGGAGGTGCTGGTGAGTGGGTCCTGAGGTTTCAGGCAAGTCACTGGCTTGGAGACCTTTGGGGTGGGGATCCAGGTAGTACGCGTGAGAAGAAGCCAATGGCTCTCCCTCAGACTCACTGCATACTCACTGATCTGGGAAGCCTGGTGAGTCGTGCAAATTCCCACTCATTGGGAGAGCCTGGGGTGGGATCCAGGAGGCCGCTGTAGTCAGGCGCTGTTTCAGGCTGGTCTCTCGGGCTGGGCAGCGTGTGTGGGATCCAGGAAGATGGCAGAGTCAGTCACGCTGTCTCAGGCTGGTCTGTGGCGCTGGTTAGGTGTGGGTGGGTTCGAGCACCAGAGCCTTTGTGCTGATCTACATTCCCATCCCTTAACAAAATTTTTTTCGTAGCCTAAAATTTTAAAAATCATGTATGTATGTATGTATGTATGTATGTATACATGTGTGTATGTATGTATGTATGTATGTATGTATGTATGTATGTATTTGGTGTAGGTCTCTCTGTGCAGCTTGGACTTGTAGTGATCCTCCTGTCTCAGCCTCCCTAGCACTAGGAATATGGGTGTGCACCACCACATGCAGTTTCAGTGCACCAGGGTGGGCATGGCGTGTGGCACAGGGGCTTGAACTTGGGTTCTTGTGCTTGCCAGGCAGGTACTTAGACTGCTGAGCTATCTGCCCAGCCCTCCTTTTAAAAATTTGAGACTGGATTTCACTAAGTCATTAAGTTGTCCAGCTGGACTTGAACTTGCCTAGAGTGCTAGGGCTACAGACCTACCCCAAACCCCGCTACATGGGTTTCTTTTGGGGAATGGAGGAAGACTGTGCTGAAAGGTATAAAAAAATATAATGCAAGCCAGAGTTCTTTTGGGGGTGGGAGAAGAGTCTACTTCTCTTGTTCCTTTCTGAAGCTACCATAGACAAATGACTCAGCCATACACATAAAATGATACTTGGGTTCAAATGATAGTGAAAAATTTTTGGCTTAATGAAAAATCATAAAGCAACCTACGGGAAAAAGAAGACCGCAATTTGTGGAAATGGTGTTTTGGGTGATTTTATCTGATTTGGAATGGAATCTGAGGAGGAGGAATCGATAAAATGCTACAAAATGCTAGAGTTTAAATGGGCTTTGTTATAAATAATGAATTATGCTTTTTGGCTTGCTATTACACGGTTCTATTCTCAGGTTAGATACTATCCTATTTGTACCAATCTAAATATGTAGACTGGTTGAATCAGCTGTAGAGTAGGATCTATGTTTCTTTGGAAGTTTAAACTTACCTTTTTGCCAGGAGCTGGAATCATTCCAGAAGCCCTTTGAAAAAACATATATGGGGGAAACAACCCTCTCAAATATCTCCAGTGACATTTGTCCAAGGAGTGGAATAGCTTTTAGTAGGAACTGGTGTTTGTAAACATATAGAAGCCTTTAAAAGCAAGCAAACACAAAGGACAGAAGGAGTGCACAATGCAAACTCTGAGGGTGGAAGCCCTCCTAGTGCTCCCAGGTCTTCCCTCTGTGTGCTTAGAGAGAGCTGCGTGCCACGCAAGACAAGTAGGAGGTGTAAAATATGGGCTTGTGTTGGAATTACAGCTGCTAGCAACACAAAACTAAGACAGCACGTAGACAATAACACAGCTTCCTGTTCTGTCAAGAATGGTGAGAGGAATTGCTCTAAGGCCAATAACTCAAGAATAGATTAATTTAGAACCCACAGGGAAACCACTGCCAGTGCTTGGAAAATGGGCCAGGCTACCACACAATTGCAATGCCCTTGGACTTTATCAAGATGAATGGGATAATCGTACCCGGAACACTGATGCTCAGAGCAGGAGAGCTATGCAAGCACCTGACATGGATGTCTCCAGTGGAGGCCAAACCAAGTAACAGAAGCAGGATGGAAGCACAGCAGCTGCAGGGGTTGAGGTGGCAGAATTGTCGAGCTCCACGTTTTTTCCCTGTCATTCTATTGTCTTCTTAACAGAAAGCCATTTGTTCTATGGGGACTTCCTGTCATATTTAATTTCATGCTAATATCATAGCTTGAAGAGCACTTGGGAGCTGGGGAGATGGCCGTGGCAGGCGAGGACATGAACCATCCACAGGAGGAAACAGCCTCTTCACTTCAAGTGGCTGAGGCCAGGCTGGAACATGCACAGCACTGCCAAGCCTTGGATGTCCAAGAGAAACCAGAAACTTGCATTTCTTGTAGTGTGAAATCTCTTGGGTCTTAAATGTTACTAAATCATTCAAAGATTTAAGGACATCAAGACAAGAACAAAGGACCGGGGACAAACATCTGTGCACTTCAGCTAATAAGTCATTATAACTCAGCCGACTCAAAGGGGAATTGACCATCTATAGGAAATAAGTGAGGGTTGACAAAAGCCCTTTAATTAATAGTAAAACAAAAGTATAATTTTCTCTTGGAATTTTAACTTAACAGTCTTATTCAACCATGTGTTTCCTATCTTCAACCTAAAGGAACTTCCCTTTCCTTAGCCTAAAGGGAAAGGAAAACAAACCTACCTCAGAGATTTTCTTTTTTAAGTAGCATTATTGAACTATTAAATGCAGTATTAGTTTATGTCTTCTTGTGTTGTGATGACAGGTTAAGAGAGATCCTGGAACATTGCTGAAAGGAAAGGAGTATGCATTTTCTTCAGAAGATGAAAAACAGAAGCGGGCAGATTTTTTAAAACAATAATAGTCAAGAAAACATGTAAACAAACTTAAATATTACCAGAAATAGCTTGCCAAGTCCATAAAGCGAAGGGTTATGGATCTCAAGGCAGAGCTGCTATTGGCATCCCAGAAAGACCATCTGCCGTGCGTCAGGTTTTATCGACCCTTCAGGGTAAACTAATAAAACTCTCCATTCCAATTACATTTTGGAAACTCTCATTTCTTCTTCCTCAAGTGCTGCCAAGTGGTGCATAACCCTAGCAACCTTTCCCTCAAATCTCCTCTTGACCCAGGGAGTGGAGCTAATGGAATATTGTGGTCTTTTCTGCAGCAGGAAATTGCTTGACGTGGCTACGAGGAGGGCTGCTTACATCCCTTTTGTTGTGGGAAGGTAAGTTTGCACAGCCAATTTGAAATTAAGTATGGCTTTCACTTGTGCTTTCCATGTCTTCCCAGGAGGTTCTGGGAATCATGGTGGAGTCAACAGAAATCTTGTGAATTGTAGTACAGATTTTATAGTAAGGAGAAATGAGGGCCAGAATGACTCCAGAATGACCATGATTCCACCATGGTCAAAGAGCAAATCACAGTCAACTTCAGTTCCCTGTTGGCAGTGAGACCTTTCTAACTTGGCTCCCCATGACCCCCACCTCTTGGAATTCATATGTCCAGTTAACTGTCTCTTTCTGGGCGTGGGCTAGATCTTATGACCTGCTTCTAATGACTAGAAGATGGCAGAAATGATGGGAGACCAGTTGGGTGTAGGTTATAAAAGACTGTGCATGTCATCTTGTGTTCCTTCTCTCTGCCCTCGTCTTTTTGTCTTTTTCTCTGGCTTTTCCCATCCTCTTAACCTGAGGAAGCCAGTTAGAGAGAGGACCATGTGCCTGGTGACCTTGGACCATTGCCCTTCCCAGAGGAAGTAAGTCACCTAATAAATGAGCCTAAGCTTGGGTCTTTTGTACAAAGTAGGACCCTGACCAACATCTTTTTTTGGGGCTTTGTGAGAGATCAGAGCCTGAGCCACTCTGCTAAGTGGTACATGGATCCCTGACCCACAGAGCGTTGGAGGGACTTTATCCAGATACAGTACTAAATTTAGGGGAAAATCTGTCTCATGGTAATGGTTAATCCAATGCCCCAGAACCCTTGACTTTTAGGTTAGCATTCTTTGTTCATTTGGGTCCCATTACATCTGTAGACAAATTTTCAATAACTTTGCCCATATTCTATGGATAATCAGTGGGAGGGCTCTGTGCTGGTACGAGTGGGAATCCTCAAAATTCATAGCATTTAGCATCCGAATGAAGATGACATTGTAAAATTGCTACCTTGACCGGATGCAAAAGGGCTACTGTATAATACTAGGTCTCTCTTTGGAGCTCTGACTATGACAGTGTCTGTACATTGACCTACTAAAGGAAAAAGAAGCCCTTCCACAGTAATCATTTCTGTTCACCATACTTTACATTAAGCGCCTTTTAGATATCAACTCATTTAATGTTCACAATCTTGTAAGGGTAATTGCTCATTTTATAGACAAGGAATGGAGAGATATGGAGATTTTGGTGGAAAGAAGCAGAAAAAAGAATCAAACTTGGGGCCTTTGAGTCTAGAGTTTGTATTGTAACTGTTCAGTTGATATTAGAAAAATGAAGAGTAACAAGATAACATACCCAATACACATTAATTAAGCCACAGGGCTTGCTATTGTTATTACTTCAGAAGATACACTTCTGCTTTTGCATTGGCTGGAGACAGCTGTTCCTATATATGATGAAGAGTTTATGGGGCTTTGATGAAAGCTGGTCCAAAGCAATCAGAGTCTTTGCGATCTCTGTCAAATGAAAATGTTAGCCTTTTAGAAATGCATGGGCTGGGAAGGATCCAAGCAAGCTTACTACTGCCTGTGAGCTGAAACAAACAAACAACCAGGCAGAAATTTTTCTTCTTACTGGTTTAAGCTCAGGAGGAAGATTACTGGTGCATGTAACCAAACCTTTGAGCCACAGTGGCTGCAGGCAGGCTGGATTTGGGGCTCACTGTGTCCTCTGGATTTACTCCTGCTGCTTGCTTTATCCCAAGAGGATAAGAGATCGCATTCAGCAGCTCCAGCCACGCTCATCTGTCTTCATGAAGAGATGAGCTCTCTGGCTCTATCCCCTGTGCCTCTACATTCAAGTGCAAGAAGAAATAAAAGCTCCACAGGACTGAAACACACTAGGCATTCATTCAGATTAGATCTGTAGAGGGCACACACCCAACCCTCCCTGGATGAGGGAGGTGGGGTGGTGGGAGTGGCCTAGGTCATGTGCTTTACTCCTGGACCTGTAGGTGGAGCTGCATCTGACCTAGGGGATGGGAGTTGGCATCATAGGGGTCAGAAGTGTATGTTTACTGAAATGTAAGGGAGAAGTGAAACAGCTCCATTTGGTGATTGGCTCACTGTATTTATTTATTTATTTGGCATATGACCTCGCTATGCAGCATGGACTCATAGTGATCCTCCTGTCTCAGCCTCCCCAGTGCTGAGGCTATGATTACAGGTACGCGCCATCATGCCTGGTTTCTGTGGCCAGCACAGTATGCTTGGGGTTCTAGCGCAAGCGTGGCATGCGGCACCAGGGATCGAACCCAGGTCCTTGCATGTGCCAGGCAGGTACTTAGACTGCTTTTTGCTCTTGCTGTTCTGCTGCTGTGAACTGTTGCTCCTCTGCCAGGCCACCCTGCCTAGTTGATTATGGAAGGAGGCATCTACAAACTGTGAGCTAAATAAGCCTTTGTCTTTTTAACTTTGGGTGTGGGGTATTTTGTCTCTGTAACAAGAGGAAAGTAACCAAAATGCAACCCAGTAGGCCCAATCCTAATTCAAGGAAAGGGAATGAACTACAGGAATTAAGACCAGCAAACCAGGTGGGAGGCTTCTACCATTATAGAAGCCTGCCAAACCCACATCGATACTGAAAAGACTCTGTTCTAGGGTGATGTAACATCTAGGCAACTGGTGAACCCAGGTGAATAGTTTTACAAAATTCCAGTGTCTGCATAGTCATATAGTTTTCAGAACTAAACTGATCTTTTTATTTCCTCCCAGCTCCTTGAACTGTGCTTGAGGTCAAAATACCAGTGTAGTTATAGATTTTACTTGAAATGTTTGTTTTTACTTGCAGTGAGTCCTGATTATACTTTGGGAGTAGAAATAGCAATTTTGGATTAACCTACTAGAGTGGCTATTAACTGTTTGAGGCCTGCTTTACAGCTCTGTATATAGAAAAAAACCTGAAGAAATGCTAAAAGAAGCAATTTAGACATACTTTAATGAATCAACAAACGCGGTGGAACTGAAAAAAAAAAGAGAGTGCTCTCCTTTGATGTATAGAAAGTTCAGTTTTCAGGAGAAACATGCTGCATGTACGACTGGTATGTGGTAGCCATACTAGTTTCTACTGTGACATATTAATAGGATGTTGATTCTATTCCAAGTCTGGACATTTCTAGGAAAGAAAGAGTCATAGCAGCTATAAAGTTACTCATTCTTTTTTTATGTTGGGAGTGAAAGAAAATGTTGTATTCCTGCTATGGCAAACAGAAGCGCTGAAATGACTCCCAGGATTTGGAGGCAGGTTGACTCTCGTTGGTGGGCACTGATATGGATCATTCCCCAAATACCAGGCTGGATCTGTGGTGGTTGAGGGCTTTTATGGGATAAGCAAGCAGGAAGTACAGAGGCAGAATGGCTTGTCCGTTGGGGATTGGTTCTTACAGCATGCATCATAGTGACCAGCTGTTTCTAAGAAACAAAAGTAACAGGAACTGAAACCGGAACTGTTATCTGGGGAACTAACAAATTGAGGCACAGTGGTTGTGCATGGAGGGCACTTGCTGCTATGCTCTTTGAAGGGTGCCTGTGTGCACAGAGGCATGCTTTCCTTTTGGCTGAGGTTACTTATTAAGTACATGGAAATAATGGGATTAAATTTCCTCCTTTTCTTGTGCCACAAACTTTCAAAAAGGTTGCTATAAATGTCATAACGACTTTGTTTCCTGAAAAGCAATTTTCTTGTCAGTCTGATCCATTCCTTGGAGATACCATATTATTAGTCTATGATGATTTCTTTAAAGTGCACTGAAGTATATGCTTCAGTGTATTTTTATCATTTCAATACCTTACCGTGAATTTTTTACTAGCTTCACGCCTCGTTTCTAAGCCACTAATTATTCATAAAGGCTGGCAAGATTGCTTTATTTTATCCTCCTAATGAAATGCATTAAAGTTTAAGGAAAACCCTTAACTGAGCTTAAAATGCCAAAAAGGTTTGGGAAATGAAAAGTCATTTTCAGCTAAAATGTGAATTAAGGAAAAAAGGAAGCAGCAGAAAGCAGCTGGTGCTTAGAAATGGTGATATGGTGAAGGATTAATCCAGGCAGACAGCAAAACGAAAGGCCAGAGCTGGGCATTTATGGTTCCTGTATCACTGCTGCTCACATAGTGCAGTAAAAACCAGACTAAGAATCCACAGCAAAGCAAGGAAGGCAACAGCAAATACAGTGCTCTTAAAAGGTAATTATACCAGTAACTTCTATTAGTGCCCTGGGGAATGGTTTGTGCCTATATTGTTTGATCAGTTTTGTGTGTCAATATTTTGTAATCTGAGCAACTACTCTGAAGATAACAATACACAATATAATAACCACTGTTAATTTCCCATTTATCTGTTTTGAAACTTGTTGTCATTGTTTTTATTACTTTTTAAAATAAAAAAAATCTCTAAAGCTCTGATTCCTTCCCAGTGTTGGATACCGGGAAGAAAATTCTCAAAGACAGAGTAATGATCAGGAGGTTAAAAAATACATCTAATGATTTTACAGGCACAACTAGAAATCATAGCTCACAAGATGCTATCATATCTTTTGAAGTTTTCTAGTTATCCAAGATCTAGCCATCACAATCTTTAAAAAAACGCTGTTTTTTGACAGGACAGAGGTGCTTTTTATTACGCAGCTTAATATAATTGATCTAGAGCCCATGAAAAAAACCAATTTTTCTGTTTGTAAGACATTGATTTAAGACAAAAGGCAGTAATTGATTGTCTCTTCGGATGTCAAAGGTGAGCTGATGAGAGAGAAAATTAGAAAGAAAAGGAGAAAATAAATGAAAAGAGTCTGCACATAAATGTCTTATTTCTGAGATCGAATTTATTATTGCTAAGTTTTTGTTCCCTGCGAATGATTATCTCCAAAGATCAGAGCTCTGATTCTGACACACACACACACACACACACACACACACACACACACACACACGGAGGCATGGGGAGAGCTGCTTGCACACCATTAGCCAAGGCCACCTGTAAAATAAACAAGAAACACAGACTAAGAAATAAGAGAGCCAAGGCTTATAGGCCCTCATGTGCCATCTTCTATTCAGATGTTTAGATCAAGTTTACTTAAGCACCAAAAAGCTTGAAAGGGTTTTAATATGCTAATAGAATCATTTGTCTAATTGGACATCTCAGAAGGCAATGTCTACTGGAAGAACGCATCAATTCTGAGAAAACTGTAAGTCATTTGTAATTGGAGTGAGGGGGTTTTCTGCCTCTTTTCGGAATGGATGAGTTTGCTTGTTCGTTCTCTGCATGTTTGTTTCTCTCTTAAATCTTCATTATCTGCTATTTATTTTACTAAAGACAGTCACAACTTTATTGAAGGCTACCAGACTTAACAGAGTAGGTCTTAGAGTGAGCTTGTTTGAGTTGTAATAACCGTAAGTGTGGGAGTGGCTTACGCGTGGATCTCTGGAAGTTATGCCTCTCCCTGGGACGTCCTCCATGGGTCGTGCCATTACACGTGGCTAGAGATCCCCTGTGTTCCTTCCTGATGGAGCAAGGGAATCTGAAGACATTGTACAGGGAAGATACACTTAGCCTGTTAGAAATTCTCACTGACGAGATGAATAATCTTGGTTTTCTTTCTCTCTTTCTTTCTCTCTCTCTCTTCCTCTCCCTCTCTTCCTCTCCCTCTTTCTCCTTCCTTCCTTCCTTCCTTCCTTCCTTCCTTCCTTCCTTCCTTCCTTCCTTCCTTCCTTCCTTCCTTCCTTCCTTCCTTCCTTCCTTCCATATTTGGTACAGGGTCTACAGGGTCTCACTACACAAGTCAGACTTGTAATGATCCTTCTGTTTTTCAGCCTTCCAAGTGCTGGGATTACAGGCACACGCCACCACGCCTGGTCACAATCGCCATCTCAGCACGCCCTGGGGCAGAGCCAGCACTGTACACCAACGGTTGAACCCTGGCCCCTACATTCTGCCAAAGCAGGCACTTTAGTCCCCTGAGCTATCTGGCTGGCCCTCATTGGTTTTAAGAACAAAACAATCAAAAATCGGTTTGGAAAGAGTCATAGTTTAGGTATCTAGTTTGTTTTGCAAAACTAGTAATGCGAGTTCATTCTGAACCCAGGAATTATATATTGTTTCTAAGAACATACTTGAAAGAAAAATTCATAAATACTGTTTGAACTTCAAGTAGCTTTTGTGGAATAAGTACTTTTTAAAATATAGTTTATTTATTTTTAATCAGTATATTGTATGTTATTTTCTTAGTGGCTATCCATAAAACAAGAAGCAAACAGGATATTCTGTCCAAACACTATTAGTACAAATCTTATTGAGTTAAGCGAAAGTAGCTGTATATCTGTCTTAACTATTCTGTATATACAAATACAAAATGGTCCTTCCTTTGTGTCCTTTTTTTTTTTTTTTTGGTTTAGTCCTATCAGAGATGGGTATTCCATTGGCATCTAAATATTCTAGGTGCATGAATTCAGCAAAACAATCCAACACAGTCCAGCAGTCCACAATAATAGTGGGTTATCCACAGAAATTGTTGACTTGAGCCATTCACAGCTCAGTATATTAATATGACTTTACTTTATATACCTCATTTTTATACTTTTCTGCTGGATGATTAAGACCGAGTTAAAGCAAGACCTGCTGTATAACAAGAAATGTAATTTTGTATCAGATAAGGTCAGTCAGGTACCCTCAGGGTTTATCCTGTAACCCTGTACCACACTTTGTAGATCCCTTGTCAGTATCAGCCTTGTGGATGAGTCACGGCCATTGCTTGACCAATTTTCTCTCTGTGGAAGCCCGAGAGAATGTTTTGTCTCCATGTCACTCTCCTTAGGCACCCTATACATCATCAATCACATTCCTCTGTGGTTCCATAATTTTGATCAGAAAACTTGGGGCACAACTGAGTTCCATGATGTTACAGTACAGGTTCTCCTGTGTCCTGAGTCTTCACTGACCTTGAAAGGCTAGGGCCAAAATGCAAAATGTTGGCTGACCTGGCAGCCTTTCCTGCTTTTAAGTACTATTGAATGATCAGAAACATACATTTCAATTTTCGTTTAAATACTATTAGATCTTACTGTCATATCATTCTATGCCTAGGATACAAGTTCTTGTAACCACACACACACACACACACACACACACACACACACACACACACCTTACTAATAACCTCATGTGCAAACTACTGCACATCAGTAAAGCCAGCACCCTAGTTGGCAGCATGGTACTCACTATCTCTTTCTGGTTTTCCTGGTGAGCTATGCTTGTGGAACTCATTCTATGCACAGGAAGCCTGGGGAGGGCTCCATGAAAATTCTTTGCCTAATTTACAGCTCTTTAGACTTCAGACTTGAAGCAAACAAGCATCAGGACTGCTGCTGAGCTTCAGCCAGACAAGGAGGTTGAAGCCTAACCCACCTCCTTCTACACCTGTCCTACGAATTTAATGTGCCCCTTAGATGCAGGCACATTGAACCTATATCTTCACACTGCACCTGCCTCTGAGCTCCAAGGTCCGACTTAATTACCTGTTGGAAAGGTTCTCTTGATAGCGTTACAGGTCCCTCAGTGTTTGACACTCCTGGGGTAAGTGTTGAGGGTGCTCCCTCGCACCCACATCGCAGCACGATGGCTCCAGCAGCCCGAGGCAGGTTTGGGGTGGTGCTCTGTCTCCCCAGCTTCCACTCCTAGTGCCCAGCGTTATTCTAGTTCCAATGTTACCCTCAAAGAGTCATTGAAAACTCTTGAAGACTTTTAAAGAAGTCACTATGGAACACGATAAGCATTTATAAAATAGAATGCCATAATGGATGATCATTTTCTTCTTAAAATGTGCGTGCGTGGGTCTGTTCCATTTCCTCACTATTTTTTTTCCATTCCAGACTACTTTGTTTTTGTTTTTACCGCAGGGTCTTACTGTACAGTTCAGACTTGCAGAGATCTTCCTGTCTCAGTCTTCCTAAGGCTGGGATTAAAGGCATGCACCATCACGCCCAGTTTATTCCAGAACATTCTGAAGCAAATCTTCAGAATAATAATTCTTTCTATACATATTTCAATATACTTTTCAACAACATTATCTTACTTAAAATCATGATAAATCCTTTTTTTCCCTCCAGTACCAGGGATCAAATTCAAGACCCTGAGTTTGGCAGGCAGGTGCTTGTGCCACTGAGCTATCTCCCTGGCCCATGTTAAATTCTTAATATCATCAAATATTAGTCACTGCTCATATTTCTGAGATTTATGGTTTTTAGGTTGTTTATTTTTTTCAAATCAGAATTCCATCCATTTAGATTGGTTGGTGTGTTTCTCAAGTCTTACTTATACCTCTTTTTGTCCTTGTTATTGATGTATTGATTGAGTGTCCTGGGATATTTATAAAGTAGAATTTCCTTTCAACATTTCTACTTGCATGACAGGTGGAGCAATGTGTTGCCAAATCCCATTGCAAGAAGGACCAGCTGCACAAGTGTTAAGACAGCAGGCAGCTTCCAGCTTCTGGCCTCTGCTTCTCTGGTCCTTCAGTACCTGGCTTATCATCAGAGAGTTTTTCTTAGCTTTCTAGTATTATGAGATTATTCCAAGTATTCCTGGACATTTCTTCCCCAGTTCTGACACCATGCATTTTTTAAAGGAAGTTCTAATTTCTTCTAATAAGAAATTATATTTTGGGACTATCATTTGGGCAGAAGGGTGGTCATTGTTAGTAGGTGGGGCTTTTTCTTTAGGCCTTTTCAGTGATCAGAGCTGATATAGTTGGCTACAGGTCTAGGACACCATTACCAAGCCCCGGAGAGACTAGCAGTCTGCTATCTGCAAGCTGGAGCTCTAGGAAAGCCAGCAGTGCAGTTTGAAGGCCAAAGATCTCAAATTCTGATGTAGATTCCAGCAATAGACTGAAAGCCTGAGAACCAAAAGAACTGTGGGGAGGAGAGAGGCACATTCCAGCCCAAGCAGAAATGCAGGGCACAAATTCAACCTCCGTCTGCCTTTCTGTTTCATTCAGAACCTCAGTGGGTTCTGTAATCCCCCCATCTTCTCTACCCAATTGGCCAATCTAGGGTCTCACCTCATAGACCCTCCTGGAAATACTGGTCCAACCAGCTTGCTAGGTATCGATGGCTCTGTCAGGTGGACACACAGAACTGGGCACCACGCGGCAGTCTGTAAACTGTATCGGTTTTACTTATGTGCTTGCAAGAGACTCAGATTCTCAGGCCCAACTCCAGGGCTTTGGAATGTGAGTTTTAATAAGATCTCTTGATAGGCAACTTGAGAATTGCTTTAATTTACCCCCTCTTGTTCTTTCCCATATACATGATGTTAAATTTGGGCACTGTAGTCTTTCCTAGATGTATTTTCCCTAGGAAATATTTATTGTGTCTATTTGCACAGATGTTGTATGAAGTGTTAATGCAATTATTTAACCTCAAAGACCCTTTGAAAGAAGTTTATTATCTCCATCTTGTAGTGGAAGAAATGAGCAATTAGGGTGGTTAACTAACCTGCCTTAAAGTATGCAGCCATGGTAGATCCAGGCCTGAGGAAGAGCTGGTCCTCCAAGCACACTGTGTTTGCCTCTACAAAGGCTTATCACCTGTTCATCTTTGAACATCTCCATGGGCTTTTGTCCTTGTGTTATCCTGAGTTCTTGACGTTATTCTGTGACTTCTCAGAAATGGAGAAAACGTCACTCAGTTTCCCTTCTCTAACAGCCCCACGATTGGGTACTAACAAGTACTGTACCCTCAAAATATGTGTTGTGTTTGACTACTGCTCACGATTCTGTCTGGTGTCACCTGGGTGAAGTCCCCACTGGCTCTTGCCTGGCAAGCAGAATAGTCCCTGCGCCTGCTCACCCACAGTGATCTTGACAAAGTAAATGAAATCACAATGCTTCTCTTTCCAAGTCCTCTACTGGTTTCCAACCACACTTCCAATAAAATCCCCGCTGGTTACCAGGGCGAATGAAGCTTTAAATCACAGGTCCGGAGACTCTGAACCAACTCTCGCCTGCCACTGATTTTATAAACAATACCTCAGTGGGACACTGGTCACCTATACTGGCCAGATTACTCTCTACTATGTAGAGCTGAATAATTATGACTCAGGGCCCACAACGCCCCAAATGGTCACTAAGCAGCCCAGTACAGAGAGTGTGCTGCCTGTCTGCAGTGACCAGGCCCTACCCAGCTCTTGGATTGCAGCTCTGGGTGCTGTATTCTCCTGCTCTTTGTCCTGCTGCAAAAGCTCTTCTCTGTTCCTTGGATATGCCAAGCTTGCTTGCGCTCTGCAACACTCACTGTACCCGGAATGCTTTTCTTGGCAAGGGCTACAGGCTCGCGACTGTGGCTGCACTCAGCCTCTCTCCAGTACCATCTCAGAAGGGTCCTCCCTGACCGTCCACCTAGCATAACCATCACGCCCACCCTTCACTTTCTACTCAGTACCATTTTTTTCCTCAGGGGATTTGTTACCATCTGTAAACTCATACATGAAGGGTTGATTTTACTTCTTCCATTAAGACCTAAATTCTGTGGAACTGAGGATAATAATGCCCTGCCTCTCTGTTAAATTCCTAGCAGTATTGGAACATCACAGGCATCTAATAAAAAAATACGTACTGCCTGGGTTAATGCAGTAACTAGCATTTGGGTGGGACATGTGTCGTGATAGAAATGGGTTCTGAATGGTGAATCCATGTGTGTGCTCCTCCAGGTCCTATCCGGGACCTGAATATGGTACTGAAGCAGAATATATATATATTTTTTTCCTGGCTAGTTCAGGCTACCTTAAGGGTTCATCTGGTACAGCTTGTGGAGCTGAGGATCAAACCATGGTGCCCTGTGTCTGACTGCATTTGCCCAAGCTGTGCTTTAAACAACTAAGCTGTCCAGCAAGCCCCCTGAATATGGTACTGAGGAGTAAGTATCTTATGACGAAAAACAAAAAAATAAAAACAAAAAAAGAAAAAAAGGAGATGGCTCAGTGGAATAAGCATTTCCCTGGCAAATGCAAAGGCCTGAGTTCAATCCCTAGTTCTATAAAAAAAAAGTTATCAGCAAAGGCCTCAGGTATGTTAATGCTAGATATCTCTATTTTTATTTTTTTTTGTGGAGAAGCACCACCAAAAATAACCAAAACAGAGAAGGTGTTACGTGTTACTCTCTTCTCCTCCTCCTCCTTCCTCCTCCTCCTCCTTCTTCTTCCTCCTCCTCCTCATCTTCCTCGTCCTCGTCCTCCTCATCCTCCTCGTCCTCCTCCTCCTCATCCTCCTCGTGTTCGTCGTCCTCCTCCTCCTCGTCCTCGTTGTCCTCGTCGTCGTCGTCCTCCTCCTCCTTCTTCTTTTTCCTCTTGCTCTTCCTCTTCCTCTCTTCCTCATTCTTATCCTCTTCCTCATGGGCTCAACCCACCCTAGAGGCGGGGCTAGCATAGCATGTCATGCCCAAAATCAAACCATGGTCCCTGTGCTTTGTTTAAGCTTGCCTAAGCTGGTACTTTAGACTGCTCAGCTATCTCACCAGCCCCAGAAAGTGAGACTTCTTAAGGTACCAGCTACCAGCAGCCTCATGCAGCTTGTAAGAAATGGGGCTGAGATCCAAACCCTGGCATTGTGACCCAGGCATCACAGCAAAGAACTGCAGGTGGAACTTGGGGCCATGCAAGGCCACATTGCAGGCCACAAGGATGACCTCCCCATTGCTCAGCTCTCCCTTTCCACAGTGGAATCCACCATCTCCTCCTCCTGTCTGTACTCCTGGGTCCATCCGTGCCCTCAGGCCAGGAAATCTAAGGCCTTTGATGTGAAAGTGGGGGTGCTGGAATTGAGTGACAGCTCTCTGCACAGGTCCAGTTCTGTGTGTTTGCAGACAGTTGGGGTTTTCTCTCTGTCTCTCACACTTTGTCTCCATAGTGCTTGGTGAACCCAGAACTCAGGGTGGGTGAGTGTTTTAGCTGTGTCCAAATACCTCAGGCCTGCCTCTGATCCCCCCTCTCAGGTTAGGTTAAGGGCTTCAGGGCTCTCCAGTTCCCTGGCAAGTTCGTGGAAACCCCATGGCAAGATGCGAGAGAGCTGAGGTCTATGAGGAATACAGTCTGCAATCTTTTTCCCAGAGCTACCATGCATTGGCGACATCGCTTGATAATCTCTTGGTGACTCATAGGAAAATAACACCAGTACTACCTAAAGCGATGGAGATTTCGAGTGCACCTACTAGCCCCCAGCACTGTTCTCAGCACTGTTGCTGACAATCACGTTCCCTTCTCACTGCCGAGATGAGGCGCACTCCAGGGGTCTCTGGGGATGACATGGCCAGCTAATGTCGCTCCTTATTTAATTCTTATCCCTTTCCTCCAATACTTAGGAAGAGTCTGGTCTCTATACGACACATTATGTACAGCTTGTTACAGAATTTTAAGAAGCTTTTAGCCTGAAAGTGGGAGAAATTAACAGCAAATGTCTGTGGAGCATCCTGACTGGGTCCCTACCACACGGTAGATGGTCAGATGAAGCATTTTCCAACTGTTGATGGCTTAAGGCTTTCAACAGTCTTCTGATGCATGTTCTCCTTAGTTAGAGGAGATGATGTGTATCACTCTCACATTTATTGTGTGACCAGAACTTAGATTTTTTTTTAATTTATTTTTTATTTTATTGAACTACAAATGTCAATCAGACAGTTTTAAGACACCTTAACAAGGCAGATTTGATAAATTAATACATTGCAAACTGTTTTCATACTGTTTTGGTATCTTACAAGGTGCATACATGATATTATACTTACAGACATTATTATAGCAGATGTCTCTTATCAGTAAATTAAGAGTGTAGCCGCTTACTTATCTTATTTTTTAAACCTGAATTATATCAAAAATCAATAATTATTTTTCTAGTGGATGACCATAGTACTAGAAGCTGACATAATACTCTGTCCAATCACCATTAGTGCAGATCTTGCCTCTCATAGAATTATGCAGAAGCACAGCGTTATCTATCCCACCTGTACTGTCTATACACACACATCATGATCTTTTCTTTCTACACCCCTTCCTTTGTCTACACCTGTCAAAGGTGGGCACTCCATTGTCATTTAACTAACGTAGGTGCTTGAACTCGACACCACAGTCCAACACAGTCCAGCATTCTACAATGAGAGTGAGTTATTCAAAGAAGTTGTCGACCATAGCCATTTACAGCTCAGCTTAATATTATGGCCTTGAGATGTATATTTCATTTTTATACTTTTCTGCTGGATGGTTAAGACCTAGATAGAGCAAGACTTATACAGCAACACATGAACTTTATGTTTCTTATGTGGTCAGTGAAGTCCCCTCAGGGTTTATCTTGTAGACTTGTACATTATTCTGTAGTTCCTTTGTCTATGTCATCCATGTGGATGAGTTACAGCCAATGCTTGACCAGTTTGCTCTCTGTGAGAGCTTGAGAGAAAGTTTTCTCTTCATGTGACTCTCCCCAGGCACACTATAGAACTTCAATCTCTTTCCTCTGTGGCTCCATAATCTCCTTGCAGAACTTAGATTTAAACCCACAGCCTGTCTTTCGATCCACATTCCTTACCACCACACCATACTAGTTTTTCCTGTTGCAGTATAAGCACCCATACAAATGGCCTGGAATAGGAACCGGCTCGGAGTGGGTGCTCTTTAATTTTTTCCATGCAATGACGGCTTCAAGGTTCTAGGCAGAGAGTTTCACTGATCTGTTTGTCTCCCAGTTCTAGATAGAGCCCGATTCCCTTTTCTCTGCTGCCTGCCCAGGTAACACTTGGGAACGTCAGGAGCCATTTCTGTTTACCACAGCTTGGAATGGGGACCCTACTGGCACCTCTGGGGGTGGAGGCAGGAGTGCTGTAAAATCCTTGCACACTAGTTAGTCCCCCTCAGTGAGCTGTCTGGCTCCAAAGGTCAGGAGGGCCAAGAGAGGCAGAGCTGCCCTGCCTTAGGATAATGCCAAACACAGCGTGGAGGTTTGCTGAATATCTTGCTCTGTGTTCCTCAAATCGTACACTATGAACCTCCATTATTACCGATTCCTAAGCGGTAAACCTCCTCTTACCTTTCAAAACCTGGCCTAGGCATGATCACTTCCCAGAAGGCTTCCTGGCACCTCAGACAACTTTTTCTCTTTCGAAATCCTAGTAAAATATCACTTTATTTTTTGACTTTTTTTCCCCACCACTTTCCTAGTCAGCCCTTCTCAGGAAATGCTAATGTCAGCCTAAGCGTGACAGAATTAGGCCAAAAATATGTTTCTTAAAAGGCTATAGGAAGCATTTCAAAGTCAAAAAAATTATCTGTAGATTTGCCATGGCTTTCTAGATAGGACAGAAATAATAAATTTCTAACCATAAGCAGCTATCCAGCTTTTAATGAAACTCAAACCTTCTATCTAGTTGCTAAATTACCTGAAGTGGGTTCTGTTTCCTTATTTCTCTCACTAGAGAATTTAAATTTGTTTTATAAAAGTCAGTTTTACTGTGGTATAATTTACATAGAGCAAAATCCATTCTATTAAGCAGATAGTTTTGTTTGTTTTGACAAATGTATACTTTGGTGTACAAACCACATAGGTAAACTATTAACATAAATGTTTTATTTTCATTGAATATTGTGTTTTACTTTTAATACACATTTAATTTTTCTTACCAGATATATTGCTTCTGTAAGTCTTTCTGTCTGGTGTATGGGAGTGCAATTTACCTATAGTAAAAATTGCTTTTTGCAGTTCTAAGAGTTTTGATGAATGCACAAAAATTTTCTAATCACTTCTGAAATCATAGTAAAGAATAATTTTATCATCTCTAAAAAGGGGGCCGGGGAGATGGCTCAGCAGAATAAGCGCTTCCCTGGCAAGTGCAAGAGCCTGAGTTCAAACCCCCGTTCCGCCAAAAACCAAACCACACCAAACATCTCTAAGAGTTTGCTCCTGCACCTCTGCAATTGTCCCAGTGTGCTTTGTGTCACTGTCGCAAAACACTCGAGACTGGAAACAGCATAAAGAAAAGCTCGCCATTCTGGAAGTCCAAGAGCACAAGGTGTGATGCTTCTGTTGAGGCCCGAAGGTGGTCGGCTCACACTGAGACACACACAGAGGCACGTCAGTGGGCGGGCAGGAAGCAAGGGAGGCGCCTCAGAAAGCCAAACCCGCGTTATAGCACTGTCCTCTCTCAGTAATCAATCTGGTCGCATGGTACCTAACTCACTTCTCCTGTTCCTCTTCCACCTCCTCCTCCTCCTGTTCGACTTCTGCTTTCTCCTCCCCCTTTTCTCCCTTCTCTTCTTCCCCCTCCCCCCTTTTCTCCTCCCCCCTCCTCCCTTTCCTCCTCCTCTGCTGAGCTGGATTCCCAGCCCCTTCTATTCCATTGCATGGAGGCATCACACTTCCTTTACCTATTGCTCCTCCTTGCCCCTCCTCTACCTCGCTCTCTTCCTTCTCCCTCTTCTCTCTTCCAAGGCCAGCATTAACCCCTTGACCTTGTCACTTCCTCCTGGACTCCACCACTCAGCACCGTAGCTTGGAAAGCAAGCATTCAGCACATGCCCCACTGAGGACCAACAGTATCTGACCATAGCGGCGCTCAACCTCTTTTCTCCCCACACCACTGGCCCGGGACTGGATTTCTGTACTGGGCTATTGCTTTCTTCCAGGATATTCTACAAATGGAGCTGCACTGCATTACATAACATAGTTTTGTCGACTTCTTTTGCTTAACATAATGCTCTTAAGGTTTATGTTGCTGAATGTATTAGTCATTTATTGCTGTTATTGCATTCTCATCCTTTTAAAGCACTTCATGGGGGTGGGGTACTAGGAATTGAACTCAGGACCTCAGGTGTGCCAGGCAGGCACTGAGCCACTGGGCTATATTCCCAGTCCCTTGTATCCCATTGTATGGATGTACCACAGTTCCTTTACCCATTCCCCAGCTGATGGGCATTTGGACTGCTTCTGGTTTACAGAGTTATGAGGACACTTGTAAAACACAGCACAGCTATGCATGAAGGTGTATAGTTTTTAATTTTCTTGGGTAAATATTAGTAGTGGGATAGCTACATCATACAGTAAATGCACGCTTCACTTTTATAGGAGCTCCCAAGCTGTTTTCTAAGTACTTGCGGCACTTCGCCTTCCCTCTGGTGATGTGTAACAGTCTCAGTTCTTTCATGTTTTTGTTGCCACTTAAAACCCACTGGTTGTTTTGTTTTTATCACTTCCAATATTGCCTTACTCTGCACTTCTCTGTTGACTAAGAATTCTTAATGCACTTCTTTGCCATTTGTGTGGCTTTAGTGGTGAAATGTTTAATCCTTTGCTCACTTTCTAATTTGGTGTCTGTGTTCTTACTGAGTTTTGGTAGTTCTTTATACATTTTGAATACTGGACCTTTAATAGACACGTGACTTGCAAGAACTAGCTCTGAGCTCTGGGTTGTCTTTTCACTGGTGTAATAGTCTTTCAAAGAGCAACAGTTTAAAATTTTGATGAAGTCTAACTAATGAATGTTTTATTTTATGATTATAATTTTTGTGTCCTGTATAAGCATACTTAAAGCTAGGAGCACACACTTCAGGGGTAGAGTGCCTATTTAGCACCCACAAGGCCCTTGGTTCCATTCCCAGCATTGGGAGAAAGCATTGTCTAGTATTAAGTCTTAATGATTTTTCTCCTATGTTCTCTTCTAAGAGTTTTTAAACTTCTACATTTAGATGTGGGAACCATTTTGAATTTCATATATACTGTGGATGCTCAACTATTCCAACAACATTTCTCCAAAAGAATCTTTTCTTCTGCATGCTATTGTCAAAAGTTAACTGACAACATGTGTGCAAACTTATGTCTGAATTCTCTATTCTATTCACAGCAGCTTTTTGTCTATATTCTTGAGCAAACATTTGTATGTGCCCAACACAGCTCACAGGACTGTCCAACTAGCTTTTGTGGTTCTCGTTAGAGCCCTAATGGTGGGTGCTTTGAAGAAGTCCAGACTCTTGGCAAGAACCTTGAGGTGTAAAGAGGTTGTGTGGACTTCCCAATGCCCCACACCAGGCATGGGAGGAATTCAGCTTCTGTTTTCTTTTCTCATCGTAAGTCACTCTGTGATGTGATTGTTGGTTTGGGTACCTGCGTTCTGCACTAGTGGAGAATGGCTTTGAGGATAGAGACTGTGCCTTTTAGTTTGTACCCTGGGCACTTGGCTGCTGAAGGCCCCGCAGGACGTGTTTCCAGAAGGTGCACGACAAAATGAATGAAGAGTGGAGGGGAGAGGCACAGAGCAGCATCTGCTACAAGCAGCCAATAGGTGCTTTGCAGCTAATGCTCTCGGAGTGCTCTGCTCCCAGCATTGCTCCCCAAATACGAGGCTGTTGATGACTCAGAAAGAAAGAGAGATGAAACAAGATGGGGGCTGTATCATTAGTATCAGTGAGAGCATCGCGTTTGTGAGCACAGTGCTCTCTGTCACCCACAGCCTGGCATTCTTGGGGTTCCATTATTCATGGTTCACTGCAAAATACTAAAAGGAAAATTCCAGAAATAAGTAATTAGTAAGCTTTACACTACATGCTGCTTTGGGGAATACAATGAAACCTCAACATGACTGGCTTTGTTTTGACCTGGGATGGGATCTCCCTCAGTGGGCAGCGCCTGACTCAGTCATGGATGATTTTTCACGCCTGCCGTCCAATCATTTGTACCGGTGTGGCTCTGCATCCAGGTCAGCAGCGCCTCCGGGGGGGGGGGGGGTGTGTGCTGTACCACACGGCCTGAAGATCAGTTCCTCTCTTGCTCTTATGCCGGGTGGGCATTGTATGATCTCACACCATCAGAAGAAAGGTCAGTCGATGGTAGTGGGATATTTTGAGAGGGACCCTGCAATCGCATAACTTTAGTACAACATATTATGATTGTTGTTCACTTTTATTGCTAATTGTTATCAACTTAACAATTTACCCTGAATGTCACTGGGCAATACGGTGATATACTGACTATCTTGAGAGTCACAGGGCAGGTGTTGTTTTAGTCAGTTGATTCTTGTGTTGAATATATTTGATACAATCGTCATCTTATGTTTGTTATTATAAAAAGTAACGAAAAATATCCAAATTTTGGCTATCCAGTATTTAATTGGTTGTACTGAAAGTGGTTAATCTGTCACTTTGCTTAATTTATAAATTGAGCATTATTATAGGTATGTGTCCAAAGAAACCAACAGAATATATAGTTTGGTACTACATGCCCATTCAGGCATCCCCTGGGGGTCCTTGGAATGTCTTCTGGTGCAAAGGTGGCCCCTGTGTTTATGCCTGGTGCATCATGGTCCTGGTCATGCCCGGTGCATCATGGTCCTGGTCATGTCCGGTGCATCATGGTCCTGATGTTAGTACCTCAGCTCTGATATGTGGGTCTGAGGCTGTGTGCAGGAAGACTCAGGCTCGAGAGCCAAGCTGGAGGTCTCCACCAGAGAGGTGATAATTGCCAATAAAGGACTTAGCAGAAGCCAGGGCTGGAGATGCAAGGTTACTTGGCAAGCACTTAAGAGGCAGAGAGAAGCAGGCAGAGCTGTGAGTGCCCTGTTGTCATGGGAAGAGCCGCGGCTTAGGGGTTGCCGGAGATTAAGCTGCAGGTGTCACCGGTGCATGGAGGGAAATGCAGAGCATCCCACTGGCTCGCGGTGAGCTTTCTGAACCTTGCTTTTATGATTAAAAGGCAATTAAGCTTGTGATTAAAAGTGTCAATGGAAACAGAGGGGAGAAATGCAAAAGCCCTCCAACTTTCCCTGGATCCCTGGGCAGGGTGAATAAGATCTTTTGAGTCCAGAGATTGTTGTGGACACGCACAGCTCTACCTCAGGCCATCTTCATTTTCTCACATCTGAAGGTCATTTTCTTTCAAGTCTTTCCGAAAGTCTCCTAGTTCACAAAGGTCATTTCCTTGTTTTCTTGCAACAGACCACTCTCTCTTGATCTCCTTAACAGCGGACTAGCATCATTGAGGTGGTTTTTATCTGTTTTGTGTAAGGGAGGCTCATTCCTCTGATGGGTTCTGGCCACCACAGCTGTTGGGGTGTGATGACCACAGATGGCCGATGCCTCATGAGCTGGTTTGCATGTCAGATTGCACCAGAATCACTTTACAAGCTATTTTCTTTATTGGTACCTGGCTCCTTGGGGAGTCTGAATTAATCATGATGGATGGATTCAGAGAAGTGGTATTTTCAGTGCTTTCAAAGTGCTGTGGTAGACTCATAACTGTCTGAAATGTTTGCAGTTGGTAGTCATCCAACACAATCCATAATCAATATCAAAAAAGAGAAAGAGAGAAAGCCTGGTCCTCGCTCTGGGTGGCTGTCAGTAGAGCTCACAACTGTCACCGGAGGATGCAGTAAGCCTGCGGTGTAAAGATCATTTTAGAAGACAAAACAGTGACTAGTCACTGTTGCGGTCATGAATGTCTATGAGATAAAAGAAAAAAGTAATTTTTCTAATGTTATGTGCTTGATTCCTTGGGGCCAGAGATCTTAACTCCATGCAGAGCATCATGCATGTAAACAGAAGAGGAGCCAATCTGTTCCAAGTTGTTACACTGGATCTGTGCTGGACTTGCACAAAAATAACGCAGGCATCTTGTATCTGAGGGGATTCAGGTTCAGTAGGTCTGGGATGGGACCAGAGACTCATTTCATGTTTGTCTATTCTAAGATTTGTGATAGATAACCCATGAAGTAACCAGATATCAGAGCATCTGAAATGTGGTCCTCACGTGAGAAGAGTTTGAATATCATCGTTTTTGTGGAGTGATATGTGTGTGACTTTACTATTTCACATATGATTTTAAATCTTAAACCACTATGTGATTGACATAATAAATGTATAAACATTGCAGGATTCTAGCATATCCTTTAGTTTACACTTCCTAGTTGGCCAAAATGCTCTTTTTAATTTGGTTTTGGCATCTTTTTGTGAAGGGTGGGTCTTCTTCATTTGTGGAGCGGTTGGCCCTTGTATTCCAACACATGCAGTATCTCCTTTACTGCCTTCATAATGTCCTTTAGGGCTGATCAGGCCCACAATTTCCCAAAGAGGTGGAAGGCAATGGTGTCCCAACTTCACAGGTCAATAGGGTCTCCACGGGGACCGGGACTCGCAGACACTCACCTACTGTGCATCTCCTGCTCATCTGCACACAAGGGGCCTGGGCCTTGGGCAACTCACAAGTCAATGTGGAAGGCTGACCAGCTAGTACAAATCCTGCCCTGAGTGGCCTCTTAGTGGTCTCCGTCCTCCTGCAGAGCATACACGGTCCTCCGTGAGTGTGGACCAATCGGGGAATGAAGTACAAAGTCAGCCACCGAAGACATTAGCCCTGGTTAGCAGCTGACCTCACCCGAAAAGTGCAAGCTGTATTGAAACATACCTTAAAAAGTTGCTAAAAAGCATAACATGAGGTCACCAAAAGCGTATGTCATCCTACTGCCCAGTAAAGAGTGCTTTGGGGCCCTGGAGATAGCTCAGCAGACTTGCTTAGGCAAGGTTAGATCCTGGCACCACACCCTGTGCCACTTCTGCTTCTAGGTGTGCTGAGCCAGCCACCAAAGCTGGATGTGGTAGTGCACACTTGCAATCCCAGCACCGAGGAGGCTGAAAACAGGAGGATCACTATGAGTCCAAGCTGCATAGCGAGACCCTATACTAAACACAACAAATTTCAAAAAATAAAAATAAAATAAAATAAAATAAAAGATTCTCTGTATGATCTGCTTACCAGTTGGGAGTATGCCCTGCCTAGAGGCAAGCTGGACCCTTTTAGAATGAAATGGAGATTAGGTCGTATTTTTCTTTATTAACAACCGTGCACTTACAATTTCATATAAACCCACACACATGAATAGCTTGCAAGTGTCTTTCAGTTAGTTTTGCCTGTCTTGGCCTTTGATGCTCGAGCCCTGCACCTTCACATTCTAGCTCCTCCAACCCCTGGTGCCAGCTAGAGCCTAATTCCTGATGGTACATCCTTTTCAAATCAGCCTTATTGACGTGATAACTTGAAATAATATTGATGATAAGAAACTTTTCTTAATCTTTGGTTTTCTTTTTCTGTGGTACAGAGGATTGTGCCCAGAGTCCATTTTTTATTCTTTCTTTTGCTGAGCTGCCAGCACAGCTTCCACCTCGTGATCCTCCCGGATTAGCCGCCTTAGTAGCTGGGATCTCAGGAGTGCTTTCCCACATTGACCAAGGAACTATTGTGGCAGGAAGACATCATTATTTTTCTTTTAAGTGAAAGTGTTATGTAATATACTGAATACCTGCAATGAATGTGAGTATTAGATACTGCAAACCTGTACTGATGAAAAGACCCCAGGGGACTGTGGGTGCAGCTCCATGGTACAGTGCTTGCCTAGCGTATGCAGACTCTGAGTTCAATCACTGGCATCACATATACACTTCTCTCTTTTTTTTTGGCTGAACCGGGGATTGAACTTAGGCCTTTGTGCTTGCCAGGGAAGCACTTTCTCCACTGAACCATCTCCCCAGCCCCTGGCATCACATATAAATCAGAACCAACCGAACAAATTAAAGCTCCTGCTTGCAAGACCTTTAATTTGCTGAGCTATTTGGCCGGCCCAGGAGGGTGACTCTTGGAGGATATTTTAGAGTGCTCTGACAAGATTCACGTGCTATTTCAAGATGACAGGTCATTGTTTTTTTTTTTTTTCTCTCCAAATTTCATGGCTTTCATATTTCAGCATAATATAGAAGAATATAACAATTCCTTTGAAGTTGAAAGTAAATCATTAGATTTTTCTCTGTAGAGGAATTGTTTTAATTATATGTATTTAGCAACTATTTCAATCAAGAGCTTGATTTACTGCTGCAATGCTGTATATGGTTATATTTCTAAATTTCTGTGTAAAAATATGTATTTATTCCTATTTAAAAAATTTTTTCCCTCATATTCTTTAAGGACTTAAAGTTCAATGCATCAATACTTGATGGAAAATATCTGTTCCACGTTGTGCCTAAGATGTTTGATGATTAGACAGATAGGGTAAACCAAACTGCATATGTTGTAGGGTAATAATCAGCTTTTTTTCTGGAGGGTTAATAACCTAAGTTTTCAGATCAAAAATTGGAGAAAAGGAAGGGCTGCAAGGTCAACCAACATTTTGGCCCTAGCCCTTTAAGGTCAGTGAAGACCCAGGACATAGGAGAACCTGTACTGTAACATCATGAAACTCAGTTGTGTCCCAAATTTTCTGATCAAGATTATGGAGCCACAGAGGAATGTGATCCATGATGTACAATGTGCCTAAGGAGAGTCACATGGTGGGAAAACTTTCTCACAGGCTTTCTTGGAGAGCAAATTGGTCAAGCCATGACCGTGACTCATCCATATGGCTGACACTGACAAAGGATCTACAAAGTGCGGTACAGGGTTACAGGATAAATCCTGAGGGGACTTGACTGACCTTTTCTGATATAAAAGTTACATTTCTTGTTATATAGGTCTTGCTTTATCTTGGTCTTAACAATCCAGCAGAAAAGTATTAAAATGAGGTATACAAAAGAAAGCCATATTAATATGCTGAGCTGTAAATGTCTCTAGTCAACAACTTCTGTGGATAACCAACTATTATTGTGGACTGCTGGATTATGTTGAAGTGTTTTGCTGAATTCAAGCACCTATATTATTTAAATGCCAATAGAATATCCATCTCTGACAGGACTAAACAAAAAAAGGGGATACAAAAGTAGGACTATTTTGTATTTGTATATACAGAATAGTTAGGATAGATATGCAGCTACTTTTGCTTAATTCTATGAGAAGGAAGATTGGTAATAATAGTGTTTGGACAGGATAACCTGTCTGCTTCTTGTACTATGGATAATCACTAGGAAGATAATGTAAAATGTAGTCATTATTGAAACTGTCCTATTAACAATAAATAAAAAAAGACCTTGATTCAGATTTTTGGTTTCTCTAAAATATTTCATTAGAATGGGTGAGCTAAGAACACCTCCAATCTCCTCCTGCAGTGCAGAGGTATTAAGAATCCTAAGGGGCCGGCCAGATAGCTCAGTGGATCAAAGCACCTGCTTAGGCAGACGCAGGGACTGGGGTTTGATCCCAGCCTGCTGTGCTGGCTCTGTCCCTAGGGCATGCTGAGAAGGTGACCGAGACTGGGCATGACAATATGCACCTTTAATCCTAGCACTTGGGAGGCTGAAAACAGGAGAATCACTATGAGTCCAATCTGTGAAGTGAGACCCTGCGGAACCTGTACTAAATGAAAAAAAAAAAAAAAAAAAAAAAAAAAAAAAAAAAAAAAAAAAAAAAAAAAAAGAAAAAAGAAAAAAGAAAGAATACTAAGAAGGTTTCTCCTTTCCATTTCTGCAGCCCACCCAGTGCAACCTAGGGAAACAGCTCAGAGCTCTGGTGTCAAGGCTGGGCACTTGCAATGACAGCCACAAGTGTTGGCTCCAAACCCTCAGAACCCAAGGCTTGTTTTCTTCTTATATTTTCCTTTTGAACAACTTGTGTGCGTGGTATTTGAGACATAAACAATGCCCCTTCTCTCCAGCCCAATTAGAGGGCAGAAATGTTTCTCCTATTAGTTCTGCCCTTTGATGATTTCACTAGTCATACTCCTTAAGTTTTATTGAAAAAAATATTTTTCCTTCCTTAAAAGTGGGCCCTGGACAGTTAGTGTAAATAATAAATCTACCCAACTTTACAAATTCTTGAATAGGAATAATAAACGTGGCCCAATAATAATAACTGGAGACTCAAATATTTTGCCCAGAGGGGTTCTCAGTAGGAAAATTTGGTAATTATAGTCAGCAAATAGCCCTTTGCCAATGAATATCTTTCTTAAAAGCTGAACAAAAAGAATTCTGGGGAAAATAAAAAGGGATAATTGGCGAAATGCTGAATGCAAACGATACCACATGACCTAATTAAGCAGACGGTTATGGGGACTTTTTCCCACAATATTCAATAAAGTGACCCTCATTATAGCAGTTTAGGGGAAAGGGAGGCTCTTTGTTTTGGAGGTGCAAATGCCAGATAATACAACATTAAAAGAAGTCGGATTCAAAAGCAAAATGGTTACTGTGAAGAGCAGAAATACGAAATGTAAATGTGACAGTATTAAAGGTAATTTTCCCCCAACGATTATAATATCTACAGTAGCAGACACAGGCCAAGTAGATTTTTTTTTTTTTTATGCTGAAGAAATTGTGTTTAGACTGCACATTGTTCATCTAAAATGTTTGCTATGAGTCATCCTAATGCGGGGATCCTTGCTATTAAGGGGCCTGAATTTTGAAGTGGATCGGGCCCACCCACCAGAATGGAGATTAGAGGTCCTTACTCAGCCACGTTATGCACAAACTAGACAGTGGCTTCGTTGGGTCACCCGGTCAGTTCATCCACCTTCTGTCTGCCTGGCTCTCTTTTCATTCAACATCCACTGAATATTTTCTCTATGTTTGTCACTGTTCTGGGTGCTGGGGATACAGCAGGAAGTACAATGAGTAGTGTAACATTTATAGTAGAGAAGCTTGCTTTGGAGAAAGCAAATGAACAGAGTGGGAAGAAATACAATGCAGTTTGGCCCGGAGGAGTGGTTACGGAGGAGAGAGGCGGGGCGCACTGCAGAGAAGAGCACGGCGGAGGGATGCGTGAGCCCTGCTTTAATAGAGGCCGCGGGGCAGGTGAGGAGAGACCTGGAGGCTGTCTGGGAAAATGGCCATCGGAGGAAGAGCACAGGCCCTGAGGTGGGAATGGGCTGGGGATGTCTAGGAATGAAAGGGAGGCCAGTGTGACAAATGCAGAAATTAAAGAAAGCAATTGGATTTGTAAACAGAGACAGCTGGGGGTAAGCCTATGGGGCCAGGACCTTCTAGGCAATGGGTTTAACGCCTGGTAGGACAGGATTATCAGCATCTCAGTGGCCTCATCTGATATATGCTAGAAATGCACCAGCAATTCTTCTTTGATGCGAGGACAGCATGTATACCGTGATCGCTGTGATAGTTATACACCTGAATATGTTTGTCAAAACTCAGAGAAACTAACACCTGAAAATGGTAAACTTTACCATATGTAAATTATAGCAAGCATTTAAAACTATTCCTTATTATCACTGTGCATATTTTATAAGGGCTAAAATGAAAACAGAGAGGCCACTAGGGGGCTGCTGTAACAGTTCAGGTGAAAGGCAGTGATGGTTTCAGGAGGGTGACAGCAGATATTTTTATGAGAAATAATTCCATTTGGGGCTAATTTTGAAACAGAGCCACTGAAATTCTCCTCTTCTTTACTACTTCTCCACATCGCAGCAAACACTCCCACCACAAGCCAGGTATTTCTGCTAGAATCTGGCTTTTGCACACAGTCTAATGCATCACTAAGTTCTGTGGACTCTTCTTCCAAAATATGGCATGATTTCTGCTGTTTCCATTCACTTCACTGTACCGAATCCAAATCCCATCACTTTTTAAAAATTCATTTTAATGAGAAAAAGATAAAATAGTAATGAAGCAGTTTCAAAGCAGGTTAGCAGGACAGTCACAATAATTAATACGTTGCATATTGTTGTCTTCATAGTAGTTTTTCAGAGCACAAGATGCAGGCATATCTTGTCTAAACAATATTAGTACAAGCCTTTCTTCTCAATGAACTAAGAGAAAGTAGCTGTATACCTATCCTATCTTGTGTGTATGTATATATATTTCTTTTTCTCAAAGCAAAAAATCCTTTATTTATACTTTTGCAAAGTTAGTAACACATGACACTAGGTTGCCTAGCAACTAATAGCTGACTTTAACTGGCAAGTATGGAAAGGTCCTTTAAAGTCTTTTCCAAATACAGCATCTTTACCTTCAATGGAACACCCATCTCTGTCAAAACAAGACAAAAAAGGGGGATATGTTGGGAGCCACAGAAGTGAGGAAATTGATCCAGCGTGTGTTGGTGGAACCCCATCCCTTTGTGCCAGAACAACTTGTGTTTATATTCTTAGTCCAGTGAGGTCCACTCTGTCTAGAAGTTGAGGTCATCACTTTCAATCTCCTATGTGGCAGATATCTGTCAAGTGCTATTATTTATCTGGGTGATTTAGAGCATACGGATCTACCAGGGAAGAAAACAGAACATAGCCTGTTGAACATAAAATACCAAGTTAACTCATAAAATGAGGAAGTGCCTTAAAAATATTCCTGCAAAGAGCTGGCTGAGGGCGCTAAAGTTGCAGTGTGAACTTTTTATGAAGTGCCCTGAACAATGGCTTGCTTACGTTTGGAGTGGTTTCACATTTGAATACAGTCATTCAAGCAAGAAGTGAAAGAAAGCAAACTGAGAGGGAGACCTTGGAATTGCTCTATCAGGAAATAGGGGACTGTGAATTTAAGAGATGAAGGCATGTTCAATCACTGTTGGATATTAGCAAAAATTATTTATCCTTCATCTCATTTAAAATTTATTGGTTTGTTTCCTACAGTAAAGAATGGTAACATAGTAACATTTTTATAGTTGTATGTAGTATTGTGGATAGTATAGTAACTATATGTATAGTTTATAAGTTAAACATAACCCTGTTTTGGGGGCATATGTTCAAAATGTTCTTATTGATGGTATGTATAAGGCAAAATGTTTCTGTGTTACACTTAGATACCTCATGATGCTTTATTTTTTTATTTTTTATTTTTTTTGTCTTTTTGAGACAGGGTCTCACTATGCAGTTCAGGCTGGCCTCGAGCTCACTTTGTAGCTCAGGCTGGTCTCGAACTCGCAACAATCCTCCTGTCTCAGCCTCCCGAGTGCTGGGATTACAGGCATGCGCCACCACGCCCGGCATGATGCTTTAAAGTAATGTCACTTTTCTAAATGTTTAGCTTCTAAAACCTATTTCATAAGTTTAAAATATCTTTTTTTTAGATTAAATTTTTTAAAATGTATTTGGTTGTTGAAGGGTCTCACTATGCAGCTCAGACTCATGGTGATCCTCTTACTTTCTGCCTCCCCAGTGCTTGGATTATAGGCGTGTGCCACTATGCCTGGACTCTGGCTGGCTAAGCCTGCCCTGGGGGTGGGGCTGGCGTGGCACGTGGTGCCAGGGGTGGGACTGTGCTTCCCGTGCTTGCCTAAGCAGGTGCTTTAGTCTGCTGAGTTATCCTGCTGGCCTGTTTTAAAATTTCACATTTAAAAAACACCCAGTGTCACCACAGCCAGCTGAGATGACATGGCTTACACACTGAGGTTAGGAACCTGGGAGAAGCTGCCAAACTACTCATCAGGTCTACCAGCTAGAGCAGCTGCCAATGGCAATGGAGCTGGAATTCCCTTAGTAAGTTGCAGCCATTTTTCTGTCTGACATATGATCTAATTGGTGAATTTTTTTTAAATTACAGAGTGCGCAGGAAGGATTTCACACCAGTGGGGCTGGGGCTGAGGGTGAGACTGTTGCTGCTGTTGAAGACAAGGCCAGCACATTGTCCAACTCACTTGGTGTTCAAGCTCATACTGCTGGCTGCAGGTGCTGTGTGACACTTTCTCAAGCTGTTTGAAGGTGCCCCTGACTTCTTAATTAGAAACATAAAGAAGAGAGAGAGAGAGAGAGAGAGAGAGAGAGAGAGAGAGAAACAGACAAAGAAATGAACAAAGGAAGAAGGAGAAAAGAAAAGGACTTTCTTTCTGTACCCCAAGCCCAGTTATTAGTATTCCAAAACAAATGCATCTGAATTGAGAGCCAACTCACAAGGCATTAGCATTCCTGCTCATAGTGGCGGTGGCCATTCATCCAGATTTGTTGACTTCACTGGATTAAGAAATATTTAGTAGATTGCTATAGAGATAGCTCAGCAACCAAAGTGCCTGCCTGGCAAGCTCAAGGACGTGGGTTTGATCCCTAGTACCTCATGCAATGCTGGTCTTGGAACCCTGGGTGCGCTGAGCTGGCCACTGAAACTAGGCATGGTGGTCTGTGTTTGTAATCCCAATGCTAGGGAGTCTGGGACAGGAGGGTCACTATGAGTCTGAGCTGTGTAGGGAGACCTTGTACCAAATATTTTGATGTATAAAATTAACATAAAAAAGAAAGAAATACCTAGTAGATCAGAAAGATATCTGGGGATGAGTCTGGTTGGGTCAAAGCGTGACCTTAAGGAATATAGCATGGGCGTGGCCCCTTCCAAACCACTGTACCCCACTAGCTTCTTATCCACTGTTAACAAGCAGCTTTGCTCCACCATGCCCTTCAGAGATGCTCCTGTCTTGGGGCTGCTGACCATGCACTGAATCTCCTGCAGCTGTGAGCCCCATTCAGTCTTTCTTCCCTCATGTCCTGGTGTCAGATATTATATCTCAGAAAAGCTAACTGACACACAGAATGGCTCCATTTAGCATTAGATCCAGTGTGATACTGCATCAACTTGGGCTTGTTTGGTGGAAAACCAAATTTATCCTTCATGACTACCTGGGTCAGAATCACTCCTTTTATTAGGTGCTAGGGGCCAGTGGCTAGCTAAGAGACAGGAGCATGCAGATGTCGGTACCTTTTCACTTCTAAGTGGACACTCTTCTAATCTGCCTTGGCCAGGGGAAGAAGGAAAAGCCAGAGAGCTCTTGTCATTTATCAGTGATCATCAAGTGAAAATCCAACTGTGGCTTTAGAGCCTGCCTGTTGGTTGGCAATTCTGACTCGTCACTCTGTTGCTTTGTGCCAGACCAAAGTTCTGCTGTGTGTGTGTGTGTGTGTGTGTGTGTGTGTGTGTGTGTGTATGACACACTGAGGGACAGAGCCAGCTCTCAGGACATGAGCGGGCCACCTTGGTATAATGTGACAAGGAGTATATGGCCAGTTATGGAATAGGACCCAACCCTGGTATGGGGAAAAGAAATAACCTACCAAGTTTGAACTAAGTGCTGGGCCAAGTAGTTCCTTCTCCTTTTTCCCCTCATGACATCTTCAAACAAATACACATCTCTTGCTAATGCCTTGTGAGTTGGCTCTCAACTCAGATGCATTTGTTTTGGAATACTAATAACTGGGCTTGGGGTGCAGAAAGAAATTCCTGGATGCTGCCCTGGGACCTGCTGCTCTTCCAGCTTTAGCATAAGACCTTGACATGACTGGGACTCATTTGCTGGCACCAAATAGAGGGGACCTGCAGTTAAGGCTGCCTGAACTGTGCAGGGCAACCCTGGAGACTTTGAGGCCCTGATTTTTCCTTTAATGATGCCCAGTGCCAAAGAGAGGACTTGTTTTCTTATCTTGGTCAAGGCTGGCAAAGAGAAACACTCTGTCTCCCAGCATGGCTTTCCCTGGACTATCTGTGGAATTTATAGTTTTCAGAAGAAGAGCTAAGGCTTGCAGCAATAGGAAACTAGTTAGTGATGTCACTGTCATGGTAAGAGTCCCAGGATCTCGAGGCACATAAATCTGAAAAATGGTCTGAGTGAGCATCCAGGGAACTGATAATTAGGCACAATACAGAGCTGTGAGCTGTGGAATCTCCTTCCTTTTTTGTGGGAAGCAAAGCTGTGCATTGTGGGTGCATCCCAGAGCTTTAGATTATCCAGACCCACAGCAGCAAAGCCACCGGTTCATTAGTTTACTTACCCATTGCTCTTCTTCCTGGTCCCTCACCACCTCCACAGCCCCTTGCAACCTCAGCTACTGAAGTCATCCAAGCTAATATTTAGAGCTGGGCTGGGAGATTGGCTCATAATGGACTGCTGTTCTCGTCTTGGCTTGCAGGGCTCTCAATGGGAGGTAGTGCCCATCCACTTGAGAGGCCAAGAGATTAGTCTCTCAAGATCCGCCCTTTTTTTCTAAAATGTGCAGATCCTCTGACAGTTGAAGATCACTGATTTCATGTGTTCTATAGGCATCAGGGTAGGAAGCAAATGAAGCACCATTTTATTCAATCCTGTAACTTTTGCCTGGCTTGAAGAAATTGAGCAGCTCACTCCCAAGATCAGATATCTGACAGAGCAACACTTTGAAGTCAGTCAACCATATCTCCTATTTTTGGCTTTTTTTTTTTTCTTTTCTGCAAAAGTCTTCTTTCTGGCAAGAACTGTGGAAAGATGGATGAACCAGAAATTTAACTTTCTGTGGGTCTTTTGATGGGGGGGGAGAGAAATTCTGGGTGAGAAACAAAATATTTTGCTACCTAACCGACTGCACAGGGCAGTTAGGTCCCCTTCCTCAGATCCCTGGATGGGCTGCACCCAGGGCAGATGCTGTACTAGAGAAGGGAGAGACAGATGATTGTCAAGGAACCCTCAAGTTAGGAAATCTCATCCTTAGGATTTTTTTAAAAATAATGTATTTAACACAGGGTTATAGGGTCTCATTACATAGATCAGACTCATAGTGATCCTCTTATTTTCAGCCTCCCAAGCACAGGGATTCTAGGCATGCACCACCACACCAGTCTAAAAGTTAAGAATCTTTTTTTTCTTTTGATGAAGAAATCCTATCCTTAGGGCTAAGGACATAGCTCAACAGTCTAAGCACCTGCCTGACAAGTGTGAGGAACCAAGTTCAATCCCTAGTCCTGCATGCCATTCCAGCCGCCAAAGGCAGATGTCTCAGTTACTCTTCTCTTGTTGCTGGGACAAAATACCTGACACCCAAAATGAAGGCAGGACAGATTTACCCTGCTCGCAGTCAGTGGAGGTTCCAGTCCATACTCAGCTGGCTCCGAGGCTATGTCTTTCCATTTTCCAAGGCCTTGGCGGCACAAATGTCCTTGAAAAGGTCATCTGGGATAATTATCTGCCACAAAATGTGCAGAAACATGGAAACCCATGGATTGGGCCCGGGGAGGTGACTCAGTGGAATAAGCGCTTCCCTGGCAAGAGCAAGGGCCTGAGTTCAATCCCCAGTTCCGCCAAAAACAAAAACAGAAACAAACCATGGAGAAGTGTCTCCTGGAAATTGCCGGAATGGATTTGGCAAGACTGGTTTACAATCATTATAATTCATACACCTCAAATGTAAAATATTGATAGTTATACTTAAATAAAAACATCCTCAGGGGCTCAAGTGTTACAAAACAGACAAGGAACTGTAGTCTGAAATTTTGCCTGAGGAGTCCTATCTGCAGTAATACAGTGTCATTAAAATTCCTTTTCTTAAGGTGCCAATTAAAATGATTGATTTCAATTGAATGTCCTGTTTATTTCTAATTACAGTGTTCTGTGCCAGTCACTGTGTTTGTGGTGAGAACAAGAACATTTGAAGATTATTTGTCTTGCCCATTGTTAAATAAGGCAAAGCCCCAATTTTCAACTTTTTGTCTAACTTAAGACGAATGGGGAGAAAAGAAAATAATGGGATATTTTATCTTCTAAAAAGTGAAGGCTCATCTAAGATATAGCTATTTGAATTGCTCTCATTTTTGTGAATTGCTGCTTCATTTTTGTAAAAGAAAAAGAAGCATTTGATGAGGAGATTAATAAAAAGAGGCTCCCTTTCTCTATCTGTTCATTTTAAGATTTACCTCCATGCCTTTCTTTGTGTTGGATATTATAATTATAGGATTCTCTCAGGCTGGTTGGCGTAGTGTGTCAGAACTGGAAATGTCAGACACTTAGAATAATACTCATACCTGTGATTCTTTTTCCCCCTCATTTCTTTATTTTTTTAGTGTCTTTTATTAATGTTGGTAGTAGTTGTTGAGGGTTTCGCTGCATACGCTGACACTGTCAATTTTCCAAAACTTTACATTGAAGTTTCTGATATTTTTTTGTAGCATAATAAATGTCAAGATTATTTTATGGGAATTTTGCAACATTTTTGAAAGCTAAAGGGATAACTCCACATGTCCCCTTGAAGCACTGGTCAAAAGATTTTCTTCCTGTTTTGAAAATCATCACCAAATATTCTTTCAGCAGTTTTTCTTCTCTTGGTATTTTGTTGTTGGCTACAGGTATTTTGGAGAAGAGAGAGAGAGTGAGAGTATATTGTAACTTTCTTTCCAATATCTGTTTGATTTGGGATGTTCCATCTAACCCACTCACTAAATCAGCACCTGAAAATGGTAGGTTAGGAAAAAATCTCTGAATCAAAGTTATACTAACTACCTACGTAATAATAGGCTCAGACTCCTGGTACCTCATGCCATGCTGGTGCCATGACATGCAGGCCACTGAAACTTGGCATAGTGGCCACGCCTGTAATCCCAGTGCTGGGGAGGCTGAGACAGGAGTATCACTACAAGTCTGAGCTGTGTAGTGAGACCCTGTATCAAGTAATAAATAAACAAACAAATAAAAATAATCAATGACCAAAAAGATAAAGAGCTCACTTCTTTAATCCTACAGGTATTGGCAGAGAACTATAAAATGCCACTAAAAGTGGCTAGAAATCACCTTTCCAAGGCAATGGAAAGTGTTAGGGTGTCATGTCTGTGTCTGAAGTAGGCACTTATGCTCAGGGACATGGGAGACTTTCCAGGAAGGACTAGGCCTAAGTTAGGAGAACCCTGCTTTGTAACAGGACCCCTGTAATTAACGGTGGTGGACACAGCTGATCTCTCCCTGGCATAGCTTGGCACATAGGCTGGATCTGAAAACAACAACATCAAAAAAGACAGTCCAGCTCTTCAGAGTCATTTTCCTGATTGATTTAATTTACCTTGAAGGTTAATGTATTCTAAACTAATTCAGGGATTAATAACCACTTAAAGATATGTGAAAGACATTTAGCTCTCTGTGAGCAGTGTGTCGTAGCCTCACTTATTGCCTCTTCAATGACTTTGGGAGTATTTGATGAGATTTAAAGGGAAATTTGATCATGGAATATAGAGAGTGGCAGGTGCGACGCACACAGGGCTTGGAGACATCTTCTTGTTAATAATAAAAGCAAGCGTGTAATTTGATTTCCTATAATGCAATATTGAGAAGCAAATATTTGTTTTCAAGGTGGAAATCATTTTTATCTATTGAATGAGACAATTGAATATGCTGTTCTGCTAAAAAGGAAAGATTGCTTTTAGGATAAAAGGAGACACGTGGTTTATTGTACTTCATTTCATTCATTTAATCATAACATACCCAACTGGTACAAAACCCCTCCACATGGGCGTCTTACACAGCGGCTCATAGACAGAGCTTCCTCTGTTTCTTTTCAATTACTTGAAACACGTTCATGAGTCTGGCGTGGTTGAGCTCCTTTGGTTATACCGGAAGCGGAGGCACCCCACCCAACCAGTGGCAGGGTCACCCCAACAAATCTCTTTCTCTTCCCTTTATACAAAATTTCCCTCCACTTTTATTCATGTGTTTTTTTTTACTTGTTTTCCTTTTAATTAAACTTCCAATTGAATAAAAAGGAACACAGCTGCCAACCAAAGTGATCACTCCAGAAGAGAAAGAGGTCATTAAGATTTATAGATATTAAAGTTGTATGCAATGAAAAATAATCCTCCCCTCCACTTTGCAAGGAGCATCATGAAATTTGGGGCAGACTATCCTAGTTGTGGTCTTTCACATTCCTGGCACATGCTGTGTGAAGAATTTACTAAATATTTTGCCTGCATTCTCTCTTTTATTCCCTATGTCTCCGCCCCCCTGTGAGGACGGTAACGTCATACCACTATACAGAAAAGTATGCTGAGTTTTACTTCTTATTTGGAATTTTGTCTCAGTGCCAAAAGGAAAACAGGAGATACAATGAACCCTCTTTACCTTGAGCCCAAACAAGTGAGCTTCTCCAGGGAAGTATGGATAGAATGGGCCCATTTACAAGAAAAAAAAGGTTCATTATTGCATTTCCTGGATGCACTGCTTGAGCAGTGAGCGTTCGGTTTTGCACCTCGATTTGCCTGAAGCAGATGCTGAAAGGGTTGAGAAAAAGTCACGGGCTGGGGCTGGGGTTCCCATGCGGGCGGGATGAAGATGAGCGTGTTTGTCAACCATCTCACAAGCAGCACGGAATCCAGCCTTGCGCTCTCCTCCTTGTGAGGCCCCTGCCCCCACGACTGGACAAAGAAGCTGTAAACAGTGTTAGGGACATTTCATGGGATGGACCCCAATACCTTACCCAGAGTGTCAACTCAGGAAAAGGGGGGACCGTGAAGAAACCCAGCTCCTCCTTCACAACTGGCACCCCCAAGAGTGTGCTCTGCCATTGGGCGTAATGTGCCATTTGTATGTAGACCATTCACATCTTCACTAGAGCGATGTTGCTTGTTATCCAGCTGTGCGAGCTTGGCTGCATGCCAAGCGTCTCTTTGAGACAACACAGAAAACAACATCTATGCAATGAATCTGAATTATGATGCATGACTGTAAAATGGGCAACCTGGGGCTCACCAGCCACTTTAAGAAGCATAGTTCGACCTATATTATTGAACTTCTGTATGTTCTTCTTCAATCTCATTTCTCTTGCCTCATTCACTATTGTGTTTTTCTCTTTTTGGTACTAGGATCGAACTCAGGACCTGGTGCTTGCCAGGCTATATGCCACTGAGTTGTATACTCTGGCCCTACTATTGTGTTTTGTTCCCCCTGCTCACTGAATAGCTCTTTACCTGGCCGTCTAGATGCATGATGTGTATTTGGTAAAGAACAATGATCTGTCCAAATACAGGATGTGTGTGATAATGGTGAGGACTATGAGAATACTGTCTTTATGGAGCATGCTTTAAGGACCAGTGTTTTTTTGTTTCTTCTAGTCTTCCCAGTATTCTGCCAGATAGTTGGTATTATCACTGTGTTACAGGTGAAAATGCTGACTTATGGTCTTACTACGAGGTTGGACTTGCAGTGATCTGTCTGTTTACAGCCTCCCAAGAGCTGGGATTACAGATATATGCCACCATGCCCAGTCTCAATTGCTGTCTCAGCACGCACCAGGGGAGGGGCTGGCATGGCAGGCTGGTGACTGAACCCCTCCCCCTGTGCCTGCTTGCAGGTGCTTTAATCTGCTGAGCTATTTGGCTGGCCCTCAAAGCTTCATTCACTGTGATAACTTGATGCAGTTGCTTACACCTTTGTCTCTCTCAAGATTAGGTCGAGGCCTTGGTATAACTGGTATCTGGTGATGTCCAAGTGAACTTGTGCCTGGTACCAAGCTGATTCCTGATAGAGTCTTCTTGTGAGTCAAAGTGTCCTGTTGCTGCCTTTACACTGATATAAATTGCACTTTTAATTGGTAACCACTGAAAAATAATTTAAGGAAAAGTTACTTTAGAGAGTAAAGTATGACTTTAGAAAGGGAGTTACACCAAGGAAGTGATTTATCTCTGGGAGTTATTGATTCTCTTGACTCAGGCATTGTGGAACTGAGAAGAACCATGATTATGGAGAGATATCAATGAAGAATAGAAATAAGAAGCTGTCTCCATAATCAGGTCCTTTTCATGTACCCCTTTGCCCAAGCTGTACCCCCAAACTGTCACCTTACATAGATACTGTGGCCCAGCCAGTTCAGAAAGTTGAACTTCATGATCAACAAAAATAAATGATCATGGATAAGATTCTTTACACTGCACTTGTCACCACAAAAACATTCTTTAAAAAATACTTCAAGATTTCCTGTCTCTTCTTTCACAGTGAATTATGAGCTCAATTTCTCTTAAGCTTGAACTTTTTAATTGAAAGTTCTCATTAAGGACTTACGGCATCTGTAGGGAATTCCTATACCTTGTTGTGCATCCTCTAATCTCTGTCACATGATTGTGTGTGTACAAGTGCCTTGCAGGGTTGATTTTGTGTCAGACTGTATGTATGTATATATCCATACCTAAAAGAATAAGAGTATAAACTGTGGACATTTTACTTCATTTATTTTTTTGTTTTAGAATCATGATTAGGTTGCAAATGGCTGGTCCATTTCTTTCAGGGAAGCATTTTAGTACAACTTTGGAGCTCCAGGGCCAACACTGGTTACCTACCCGATGTTGGGTAAAGCAGCACACAAACCTCTAAGTCTCAGTCTTCCCAACTACAGATGAAACAACTGCTCTTCACTGAAGCCCTCTCTGAGCGAACCGACTAACACAGATACAAGGCCCAGCAAAGGATGGAGCTAGCTGGGCTCTCAGCCCACGGCAACAGAGACCAGGCCCGTTTGCCCGCTCATCTCAGGAGGAGTTAGCACTTCTAGAAGCAGTGGCTTGGGCTTTACCAGAAAGGCCCAGCACTGTGTTATGCATTAGCTACTAAAAGGTATAACGTGGGGGATGGGGAGCTAGGTGGGCTAAGCATCCGCCTGGCAAGCACAAGGACGTGGGTTTGATCCTCAGTACTGCATGTTATGTCAGTCCCAGAACCCTCAGGCATACTATCTTAGCCACAGAGACCAGGTGTGGTGGCCAATTCCTGTAATCCCAGGGCTGGGAAGGCTGAGGCAAGAGGATCACCATGAGTCTGAGCTGTGAAAAGAGACCCTCTACCAAATCAATCAATCAACCAATCATTAAAAGGTGTACCATGTAAGAGACCAATAATAATAGTGATAACAACTCTATAAAACAGTATGTTTTCTTTTTTTCCAGTAGCTAGCAATTATTTGAGATCTGCCCACAACCATGGAGTCAATTTGGAAGCAAATGTCCTGGTCCCATTTGGGCCTTGAGATGAGTGTGGCTCTGGCTCGTGGGTAAGCACCAGTCCCATGAGAGACCCTGGATAAGGATCATCCAGCTAAGGTGTTCCTGTGATCCTGACCCATAGAACCTGCAAGGAGTAATATGCGCTGTGGCTCTAAGCTGCTGGGATTGGGGGAGTTTGTTACACAGCAGTTGCATAGCTCGCTACTTGTTGCAAGCTGCACTCTTACTGTGTTCTTCATGTGTCTTTTCTGCTGCTCATTTCTTGAGGATCTCCTCTTGATCTACATCTCTTGGAAAATCTTAAATTTTTAGTCATTTTTAAGGTTACCATCTGTCTTTTCCTAAAATGTAAGTTTTCTTTCTTTCTTTTTTTTTTGTAGTACTGAGGATTGAACTCAGGACCTTGTGCTTGGCAGGCAGGTGCTTATGTTGCAAGTTTTACAAGGGTGGAGAATTTAGTCTATTGTTGAATGCAGTATCCTGGCAATTAAAGAGTCAGTAAATCCTGTCGAGTGTATACATGAATAAGCATAAGCTCAAAAAAATGAAATTGTCTCAATTTAATTATAGCTTGAAGGAAATTTCATACTCAGTCTATTTGTTTGTTGTGTTTTGTTTCTTGTCCCAGCTCAAATCCACTCTGGATTTGGGGCATTTTAAAGGAATAGGTGCAGAGAGCTAAACTATAAGGTTCCAACAACTTGAAGGACTTTTTTTTTTCTTTTCTTTTTAACAAAAACATCATTAAAAACATGATTCTTTTTCAAAGTGGTTATAAACTTTAGTAAATTTGCCTTCTGGGAAAAGATGGGTACAGCAACGGTTCTCTGCTTAAATGGCTTTTACCTGAATGTAATTTCATCTGTGCATAGAGTCAGTATGAAGCTTGCTTCAGGATTCTCTTGATAAGAAACAATGACAGCCATCACAGCTGGGGGTGCGAATAGCTTTGATGTTTCTTCTTCTTTTTTTTTTTTTATTTTACCTTGGTTCCAAGTGTTCAGTTCCTCTCCATTTCCAAAAAGATGCTAATTTTTGTTGTCCCTCTTAGACACATTGACTACCCTCCAATTTTTCTGTCTGCCTTACCACGCATCGTTTGCAATTCCTATGATTAAATATGCAATTAAGACTTAAAGTAAAGCACAAGAAATTTTGCAATTAGGAAGAAGCTGTGATGCTGGTGACAGATTTAAATGTCAACACCTCCAATTGGAACCAGAAGTGGGATTTTCCTCTTGGTTAGAGTCTAGAAAAACCATCCATTAACCATGAATAACCGGGATCAGATGAGACTTGAAATCAGTGTACTATCAGCAGCACCTTCTAAGCTTGTGATGGATTTATCCTGGGTAACTTTTGGAAGGATCTGTAGGTTGCCAGCTCACAAACAATGCAAATGGTGTTATTTTAGCTTGTTTATCAACGTGTCATAGTGTCTCCCCCTGCTTGGCGCATTGCATTGTAAATCCGACATTCACAGGCCAAGTCCCCGTGATCCACTACACTGCCGCGAGTTGCAGCAACGTTATTATGACAAATACATTCATTTTTCTATATGGAAAGGATTTGAAGGCTGCTGCATTCATTTTTTTTATCCCAGCCTGAGTACTTAATCATATGGACATTGTTCAGCAAGAAAATGATCCCTCCCTCCTACCCATTAGCAACATTCTTCCTGTCTTAAGAAACATAAATATCAGAGCACATTAATGAAAATGACATCCAAGGCTGATATATTCATGGTTTAAAGTGTGATTTAGCACACTGGTAATTAACTCTTTTGCCGGAATGATTGCAAACCTGTGCTCACATATTAGAGCTATTTCTACCTCCAGGAAAAGGTGAATAGATTGGCCTGAGATGGTTGGATGTCAGACATTATTATTTTAATTAAATTCTGTAACAAATAGCAAGTACAGTATGCCCAGTACAGAAAGGATTCTATAGGACAAAGCACCACAGTTGCAGTGGCAATTAGAAGACACTGAAGTTCCTACTTTGAACTAATTGCCTCTACTGCTTTGCCTGTGTGTTGGTCAGGGATCACATGTTCTCCTGAAGGTCATTTACTGAACAGATGTTAGGTTTCAGCATTATCCTAGATGCTAGGGAGAAGGGAGTATATTAGTCCATGGAGGCCGTTACAACAAAATATCAGCTGGACAATGTGAGTAAGTGATAGAAATGTATTTCTCATCATTCCAGCATCTGGAAAAGCCCAGGTCAAGGTGCTGGTGGATCTGATGTAGCTGAAGGTGTCTTCCGTGTATGCTGATGATCTCACAGCTTTTTTGGTGAGGGCACTAACCCCATGCAGCAGGCCCCACCCTCATGACCTCAGTCCTCCCCAAGGTCCAGCACCTAACACCTTCACTGTGGGTGCTAGGATTCCAATGCATGGGCTGGGGAAGAGAAGGAGGGGAGATATTCAGATCATAAAGGAGCCAGAGCACAGTCAAGGTCTTCCCTCACATGGCGCTGACATGCTGTTTAGGTTGGAGACTATGAGAAACAGAGAAATAGGAAACAGGGCAGGTGATGTGAGCAAGGAGGTACAGAGGCCACTAGCACACAGCGGGGGCTGGCTGCACCAGGAGGTGGTATTTGTGCTGAGATCCAAGTGATAAGCTGAACAAAGAGTTTGGCAAGGTACAGGGACAGCTGGCGAAAGGATTCTGACTGGTGGCTGGAGCAGGGGATTAAAATCCAATGGAAGACAAACCCAGTGAGCAGGACAGGCCTCGGTAGATGCCTGGTTATGTTCAGGTGCAGGTTATGTTCATGGATTTCGTTCTTCAGTCAGTGGGAAGTCATCATACAGGGAGGGGTATGATTAGATTCCTGTTATTCAAGTTGACTTTATTGCCAGTGTTTCAGGGAATACACACGGAAGACCAGCGGACAAAGCACAAAGATCTTTTAGGAAGCCATACGTTACCAAAGTGACGCACAGTGCAGACACCCAGCATAAGAACTGCCATGGAAATCAGGCACAGTGATCCTACTAGGTGCACCAACCTGTGACTTGAGAGCTCTCCTCATTTGACCCCACTTTTCTTTCCCAGCTTTGTGTCTCACTACTTCTTACCACTATGCCTGGTGTAGTCAACCACACACCCTCGGTCTACTGCATGCATTTCTCCCCCTCGCCTTTGCTCAGGTTATGTGCTGTCCCTGAACCTGTCATTTGTCCCTAATTGAGGTCATTCCTAGCTGGCAGGCTGGAATTTAGCGCTGCTACTTCACTAAGGGCCAAAGAAACCAGGCCAGTTTAGGCATCTTGCCTTGGCATCGGCATCAACCAGATTGCAAACCCTCTTGGGTAATGCCTGGGGATGCTCAATATCTACCAATGCAGGGATTTGGGTGGGGATTAGGAACTCATGCATTAAGTATCCTGGGTGATTCAGATACTCACTTAGGTCTAAAACAATTGACTGAATGCTTCCTTTTATTATGCAGGTCAATGTGGGTCTGCACAGAAAGAGTTCCTTCTTAGGGTACAGAGAGATCTGATTTGTTATGTCTTGTGCTAGGTGCTGGACAATGGCAGCCAAATGCCTCTGGAGGAGTAGCAGTGCCCCCCTCCTTCAGATTTTTAAGATGGTGTATGTGCTTGCAGTTATTTACCATTTAAACCACAATAACAATAAAAATAAATAATCAGCGGATACTATGCAGGTGCTAGTAGTGTTATAAGCAGCAGTTTAGTTGATTTTCTACAGAGGAACTTAGTTTTCACCATGACCCTACATTGCTTTCTCTGTTTTATTTTTTAAAATTTTATTTATTTATTTAGCTAGTACAAGGTCTTGCTGTGCAGCTTGGACTCTCAGCGATCATCCTGTCTTAGTCTCCCCAGGGCTGGGATTACAGTCATGTGCCGTCATGCTGGGTTTCAGTGGCTGGTACAGCATGCCCAGGGTTCCAAGGCTAGCACAACACATGGTATCAGGGATCAAACTCGGATTCTTGGGCTTGCCAGGCAGGCACTTAGACTGCTGAGCTATCTCCCCAATCCTGCTTTCTATATTTTAGATATGAATAAATCGAGGCATGGAAAAGTCAACTAGCTGAAGCGCACAAAGCCAGGAGGTAACTGCAGATAGCTGTATGGGCTTCAATCACCTGTAAGCCACTGGAAGTAAAAGGCAGTGTCCAGCTTGTGAGATTGCTCTGCAGAGTCCCTGAGAAGGTGCTTCATACATGGAAGCTTTTGTATACTTGCTGCAGTATTTTATTAAATGGGAGGCTATTAGGATATGCACTGAACACACAGCAACTCTAGTTATAACTTACAAATCTTCCTCTCTTCCCTTGTGGTTCTATCTTTCACACATTTTATTTTCCAGAGCAATTTACAAGTTGTTGTCACACAAAAAGAAGCCTCCAAAGTTTTCGTTGAAAAAGAGGGTATCTAAGAGCAGATTGCCCAAGATGCAGAAGAATTAAAAAAAAAAAAATCTTTCCACAGTGAGTGAATAAAAATAGTCTTTACCTTTGTTAGCTTAGGACCTTCCCTGGGGTTGTTTCTTCTCTGACTTTGGTGTCTTCATCCACACAATCAGTGAGATAAACCTTGCATTGAATGAATCATTTCTTCCTTTGCCACATGAGTGCATGCGCACACAAAGTGCGCCGGAGTGCAAGCTAACTCTGTTCCCAGGTTTCCATTCCCTAACAAGTAGATGTCAGCCCCTACGGTGTGCTGTGCTAACAAGCCGTGTACCAGTTGGTTTTTATGGAGGCCTCAACGCAGGTTTAGTTCTGTCACACAATGAACATGTCTACCAAGATGAACTAATGCACCTTGCTATGAAGCTCTGAAGTCCTGCCTAGTACACCACCTCTGCTGATGGCGCCCGCTGTTTCTCTGTTGAGAACCGTGCGCCAGGAATGCAAATGGATGTGTGTGATGGGCAATAACGGGACTGAGATTGCCAACAGCTTGGATGTAGGTGATGAGAAGCCATCGCACATAAGCTTGGGTATGCAGCCTAAAGATTTGGAGATATCCACATGATCTCTGAAGGTGGAGGACCCTAGGGGATGGCTGGAGTCATAAATTCACGTGCCATACACATTATTGCCTTTTTGGGGCCCTGCTTCTCTGTAAATTTGGTTCATTGGCTCTTGTCTCCTCCTAGCCTCCCTTTTACTGTAACGCTGAACTCTTCAGTATGTTCCCAACTTCTTCTCTGGAATGTGTGCCTGGCTCTTCCCTCTCTCTCTGGTTCTCAGTCTCCCAAGGAAAGTGTGACACAGGCCCGGTCTGTATCAGGAGCACCCTGGACCAGTGGAGCTGAGACTGGCTCCTGCAGCCCTGCTGTCCCTGCTCCAATCCCACAGATGGTTCAGAGGAGAAAGCGTTCCAGAAAGAAGAAAGGGGCAGCTTGCAGAAGGAGGCCAGGGCTGAAGGAACGGTGGGCAGATGCAATAGCTTTGTGTGTATGGGAATCTACCAGAAGATCTAATTTGTATTGCTGTGAATATCTGAAGTTGTATAAGGAGTATTGTATTTTTTTTTTTTTAATGGGAAATGGAATGCTCCTGGGTTGCAGATACTTCTAATGGAAAATATTAAAATTAAATTTTCAAGTAGCCAGAATGCCAACAATCATTCCTTAGCCTTCAGAGGATCCTTATTTCATGCAGTACAGAGCCATCTTGAACATACATTTTCAGAACAAAACAAACAACTGAAAACAAAGAACTGATTATTTATTGAACACATCTGAGATGCCTTATTATTTAATATTTTTAACTGCTTCTTGAGTAAGTTTCATTAAACAGATGAGGTTCCATTATAGAGATAGCAAAAATCAAAGAGCCTGCATTGTGGAAAGCAGGAAGCAGAGAAGAGAGAATTCCAACCTCAGAGGTCTTCCAGTACTTTCCAGGTGTTTTCTTTTGGATGTGGTGTGCTCTTCAAGGGCCTGGAAAGTTCTGGGGTGGCCGGAGCCCTGAGCTGCTTGCCTCCAGCCACCAAGGCCTTTTGCAAGATTCTAGGTGGCCCCCTCCTCATGCCCCAAAGCATCACACCAACTGCCATTTTCCTGATCCACTGTGATCTGAGAATGGGTGGAAAGCACTCTGAAATCTCTGAAAAACTATTGAATTTTTAAAATATCAAACCAGATCCTTATTCTACCCAGAGCCCAGGCTGAGCGTATGAGTGAGATGACCTGGGGCCAACCCAGATGATTCAGGAATAGAACATCTTGCTAGAGTGGCACAGAAGGTTCAACTCCAAGGGCTGCCACAGGAAGTGGAACACAGCAACTAGATCCAAGCCACACCCACTGGGACGAGTTTGAACTTGGTAGATCTAGTCCTGGTGCTAAGGTAATAACTTATCTAAACTCTACACTAAGGGTCAGAAGACAGTGCTATAGAAAATGACAAAGAGAAGGAACAAAATGCAGTCTCAAGCTCTGAGCCCAGAACAAATGCAGAAGACACTAGTGTAGAGGAAATTAGAAATCACACTCCTGAAATCACTGAAATAATAGTGTGCAAAGCAAAGAAACAACTGCAGAAAGGTATAGAGGAAATCAGATCAAAATAATTTCTCAAGTAAAAAAAGAAATGATAACTATAATGAAAGAAGTACTAAGTGCTTCTAAAGAAGACACTGATAAAAAAAATAGAGCAGAATATAAAAATGGTGGAATCCTTGAATAAGTAATATAGGAAAGAAATAGAATGCATTACGCAAATCCAAAGTGATATACAGGAATTTAAAACCTCAGTCACAAGCTGGCAAAGCCATCTGAATGAAAGTGAGAATGGACTTTCAGACCTTGAAGACACCATTGTAGCTAGCGAAAAAGTAAGCAGAGATCTCTTAAAAACAACTAGGCTGCAGGAAAAAATAATTCAGTTCCTGCAAGATGGTACAGATGAACAACGTGAGACTAATAGGCATCAATGAAAAGGAAGGAGTCAATACAAATGATGTAAAAAGAATATGAATGGAAGTAATAGCAGAAAACTTCCCAAATATGGGGAAATTATTTGACATTCAGGTAACTGAAGCATACGGAACTCCAAATAATATAAAAACAATTAAAAACATACCCAGTAGTTCAGTCCCACAAGTGACACCTGGCCACCAGTAAGTGTCATGGTCATTATCCATGTTCACAACACGCCAGAACTTTGTGCGACATCCTATCCCCAAACTGTTAGAAGTTCTGGTCATTTATTTGTCATTCCAGTATTTATCTTATGTTTTATTCTTAGTAATTCTTTACTATCATGAAAAGTTTTTCTTAGTTTAATTGTTTAGAAATATTTAATTTTTAATTAATTAGTATTTAATTTTCTAAATATTGCTTAATTTTAATTTTTGTTTTAAGATTTGTACTGTATATTTGACTTACAATCTATTTAAAAGACATGGTTTGATATTTTCTCCTAGTATTAGAAACTTTAAAATGTACATTTCTATTTTCTATTGACTTTATATTACTTTTTCCCTATCTTTTATACACAAACACACACACACATATATATGAAAAAGGATATGTGTATAACTTGACATAAGATTGATAGTTTCATAGAAATCTTTAATGACCTTTTAAATGGGTTCATCTAATACATTTTACATAGTCCTGCATAACTATCATTTTGAGAGCTCTTCATTCTCTCTCCAGGAGCATAAAGCAACTTCTCTTGCCTTCCGAAATATGCTCTTTGTTATTTCCTATATGCTATGTCTGGAAGTATTAGAATATTTTGAGTTTTTATAACTGGAAAATATTTTACTTTTAGTTTTCAAAGGTACGTTTGCTAAGTATGAAATTCAAAGAGGACAGATCTGTTTCTTCCCTATCTTTCAGTCCTTTAATTAGTCTAGTTTCTTACATCCTTATTCTTTTTTTTTTTTCTTTCTAATATGGAATAAGATGCTATTCAATTTTGTTCTTTCATAGCTAATTTTTTATGTATATGCTTTAATGATTTTTTCTTTATAATAAGTTTTGGACAGTTTAATTTTTGTGTATCATCTGATTATGATTTTATTCAAATTTTTTGTGTGAAAAGTTCATTTTTTCTTGGAAATGTGTTATAAGTTCAACTATGGAAATTTTAAATCTTTAAATATTTTGCTTACCTCTTTCTACTTTGAGAATTCTAGTGAAGTATTATGACTGATCTGTAAATTCATTCCTCATTGTTATTTTGGAAAATTTTTACTGTTATATTCATTTATGTTTGTAAATAATTTATTTACAATGTGCAATCTATTATTAATTTCATGCGATGTGTTCATCTCAGAAATATTTCTCTGAAAATCACTCTGTGTCATGTCTTTTCACATTTCACTTTGTCTACAATTTTTAATATGCTATATAATTACTGATTTTCAATAAAGGTTAATGAAAAAAATTATGAAGTTTTCTCAGAGAAAGGTTTAAATATTTATGTATATAAATATATGAATGTGGTTTTGGTTTATACCAGTATGACTGTAGTTCACCGAACCCCTCCCCCCCATGACATCACCATGAAGTCCACCGTTGCCAAAGGCCTTTGCGGGTGGTAGCCCATGGACCCATGCCAACGGCCACATTCAACTTTCCGCGTTTCTTGCCCTGTTGCTCATCTTCCAGCTCCCGCTTCCCCTAGCATCAACTACTCCTTCCCCTACCCTGAAATCTCTTTTGCAGGAACAAGTTTCATGGAGCACGGACAACTTGACCTTGGTCATCTGACCCCTACAGGGTTCTTGACTTAGAACAGAAGGATGCTGAGCAGATAAAGGCAACAGGGACAATGACGACAGCAGTAGACTAGAGCATCCAAAGGATGAAAAGGAAATTAGGCTCTTAAAGAGAAGGATTAGGTCTGGGCCATCAGATCCAATTCAAGCTACAAGGAGAATAAAAAAAAAAAACATTGCCAAAAAGGGACAACCACCAATTCCATATTTTGGTAGAATTCACAGGTGAGGAAATAGAAGAAATATGGGTTTGATTCAAAAGTATTATTAACCTAAATATTTAAAAAATTTAAAGAAATAAAGACATTGGTCCACTACCCTAAAGGCATTTTTCCTCTTCCACTGGTAAGGAAACTGTACGTTCTTCTGAGCCTGGTATCAGGGAATGACGGAAATATTGGAAATCTTGTTGCTCTTTGTGTGTTTGGTTGAAATGTCACATATCGCAAGGGGAAGGGGCTTGAGAAATGGATTATTTCTTCCTGAAATGGGGCTTGGGGGAGCACAGTGAGAATCTAGTCCTCGTGATCTTCTACCTTCACTTTGAACTAGGGCCTGCATGTGTGAGCTGCGTGTGGTAGCAGCAGCGCTCCGTGTGTGCTAAGAGTCACACGTGAGGAATCTAGAGCGCTGGAGATGGCAGGGGCGGCGGAGGCAGAAGTCGTGGATATTTGATGACATTTCTAGCGCATGTCTTCCCCTGGAGAAATTACGGGATTAGCTATTAAAAACTGTCTTCATCCTCCTTCTCGTTTTCTTCTTTCTCCTCCTCCTCCTCTTTTTCTTTTTCTCTTCCCCTTCTTCTTTTTTTCCCTTCTTCTCTCCTTCCTTTTCTGTTGGCCTTTCTGGGGACTGATCCCAGCACTGAGCCACATTTCTAATTTTTCTTAATTTTTATTTTTATTGTTTTGAGACACGATTTTGCTAACTCGGTTACTCACATGGGAGATCCTCCTGCATCAGCCCTCTGAGAGTGCTGGGATTAAGGGGCCCACCACCCCAATCAGCTCAAACTTTTGGTATCTAAATAAATGAGAGATGGAGAGAGAGAGAGAGAGGAAGTTGGTGGGGTGTCTTTCCTTATTTAAGAAACTTCTGAGTGTTTAGTACTCTTTGGTAAAAGCAACATAACAAACAAATTATTATTAAATGAGACTCAGATGCTTGAAAAATATGAAACTTCAGAAAAGAAAGACTGCATGGGAACAAGGATAAATAGGTATAACATGAAACTAAAATTCATTAAGAATCATGATGCGGGATGTTAGTCCCCTGTAAATAAATTGTAAAGAAAATTATTCCCGAATTGGCACATACGTCTTTTATTTAATTTTCATTCTTTTCTGTATATGTATACATATATGACTATTTTCTTTTAATTTCACAAGGCTCTGCAGTTTTCTTTTTTTATCTAATCATATATCTTTGTACAAGCTGCTGATCTCTCTCTCTTTTTCTTTTCTTTGGTACAGGTCTCACTATGCAGCTTGGACTCATAGTGATCCAGCTATATTCAGCTTCCTCAGTGCTGGGATTACAGGTGTGCACCATCATGCCCAGACTAGGTCACAGGCTCAGCCTGGGGGGCGGGGCTGGCTCGGTATGTGGTGCCGGGCATCAAACCTCGGTCCCTGGGCTTGCCTAAGCAGGTGTTTAGTCAGCTGAGCTATCTTGCCTGTTCTCTCAACCTTTTCCATGGCTATATGATTTCTGTAGCACATGGTAAGTTTTATATCCTTCAGGGATGGGCATAGGCATTGGTATTAAAATTAAAAATGTAAAATTTCTAGTGCTTGGTATCATAAAATGATCTCCAAGCAATACAAAAATGTACATAGCCTAGAATATTTACTATATACTATTACTATTATTACTAATAATATTATTAGTATTTACTATATATTATATTATTTTTATAAACTTTTTGTTTACAATAATAATAGGAACAAATTAAGAAACACAACATAGCTTTATTTGGGTCCTTGATCACATTCATTGATCACTCAGAATTTTCCAGAATTTACTGCCGGTATTGTGCCAATAGTAAGTTACTAATGCAAAGGCCGCACTTCGACTATATTTTCTCCTTTTCCTTTTTCTCATTGCTCTGCCCCTCTGTCTCTGTCTTCCCCCCGTCTTTTCTGTAGTGCTAGGCAGTACGCTCAAGGCCCAGCATATGTTGCACAAGTGCAGCATCACTGGGCTGCATCCCAAGTCCTTAATTTTCTTTCTCTGAAGAGCATTCTACTGTGGAAATCGCTAAATATTTTGTCACTCAGATAAATGCTTTCAAGCAGTAAGGTAATATGGAATACTAACTCGCTTATCTATCACTGTTTTTGTGTTCTGTGCTTATTAATGGGCTAATGGACGATGAGGTTTGAACGAATAGAACATAAATGCAGAGACAGATAAAGGTGCTGGCTGCTTTCCCCAAAACTACGTGCCTTAATTACCACCAGGGCTTCAGGTTATTAGCTGCATAACCACCCATGGATGGATTTATAATCACTGTCTCATGAAACGAATGAACTTACCTTTACAGACTCAATATCGTTTTGTCAGATACCAAAAAGAGATGATTTGCTGTGAAAAGATGCAATTTTATGTCATTTATTCTAATATTAAGATTCCTGTCATACTTACTGATTAGGTAGTTATTGAGATTTTACTGTGTCTCAGCCACTGCTTTAGGTGTTGGGGTTACAGGAGCAAAGAGAATAGAAGGACACCTGTTTCGAATAAGAAGTAAGTGAAAGTTTACTTACATTGCCTTGGCTCAAACTGAGGGGGAGAAGATGCTTACCACTATTCTGAATAGGAGTAAGTGATTCATATTTTTATAGAGATAATTTTTTAATTTTACAAGTAATTACAAAGAATGTGTTGCAAAGTCAAAATTCATGGCTGTTATTTGAGTGATTGGTGGGAAATTCAGAAACAACTCTGAAATAAAAAACCAATATCTGAAACTGTAGCAAGGAGAACTTGTTAGAGGATTACATTGAAATTTACTTAAAATCTACTTCTCCTTTGCTACAAAACAAACCATCCCAAAGCTTGCTGGCCTATAATAGAGTTTTCCCCACCCCAAGCTAGGCTGTGGGTTAGTAGTTAGGACTGGGATTCGCTGCTGTGGTTTTCTGTGTACTATGTGGTATCAGCATGGCTCACTCAGACCTTTGCATTCACTTGAAGGCCAACTAGAAGTTGCCAGATGCCCAGGGGCCTGGTTTCCACTCTGGCAGAAGGCTGAGCTCTTGGTGGGGCCCATCTGGCATCTCTAGCAGGTCTCGTAGAACTTGTTACATAGCAACAGCTTGCCAAAGCAGAAATTGGCTATATTGTGTCTACTGCATCCTGTTAGGCGAAGTTGGTCACGAAGCAGTCATGGTCAGGAAAGCAAAGACAGTCTCTAAGTCTTCATGAGAAGAGCTGAAAAGAGATGTGTGGCCACTTGTTATCTGTTATGTCATGTGTCATTCTGTGTCTACTGAAAATCGACAGGCACTAAGTACGTGTCTTGAAACTGTCTCATTGCTATTTGTTCTTCAATAAAAATAATAATAAAATAAATAAATAAACGTGGTCATTCCACATTTTGTGGCATTTGATCCTAATTAGGCCTGGTTGGGCTTGACTGAAAGGCCAATTGGAGTTCTGCTCAAGCATCAAATCATGGACTGGGAATCAATCCTCCATTCTCTTCACAGCCAGTTAAGCTCAACTTATCATTTCTAATAAACTATACTCTCTTTCTTCTGAAATGAGCTCTGAGAGTCTACTCTTGTCAGAAAGATGCATGAGCAGCAGCTCACCAGGTGGCTGGGTTAATTTTTAATTGTCATGTTTATCCCAGTGAAAAATAGATTTGCCCGATGAGCTGAGGAACATGAAAGAGATGCAAAAATGATGATTTGAATTCTTGTGGTGTTCAGTTTGCTCTCTTGGAAGACACTCAACTGCCATGTTGATGAGGCTTCTGCAGCAGATACTCGCACCCTCACGGTGAGAATATAAATTGGCAGCTCCATGCTGGAGTTTACTTTGGAGACTTTTATGACACATATAATCTCATATTGTACTTAAATTGTCCTCACATGTTTCCTCTTATTCAGCATGCTTAGAGGTCATTTCCCAAAATGAATACAGAAAAATGAAAACAAATGCCTGCCACCATCACACGACCACCACCATCACCATCGCCACCACCATCACCAGAACCACAACCACCACCACCATCACCAACACCACCACCACCACCAGCACCAC